>CM076579.1:568622877-568904267 GCA_034641835.2 Pinus albicaulis
TGCCAGAAGTATTTCCAATGAAGAGGATTTTATTTTTTAATCTTCAAAAAAACTAAGTAGATTACACGTCTTCTTTGTACATTACATATATTTGATTCCAGAAATGTATTCCCTTTCTGATTATACCTCTGGAATATGCATGTAATTTTTATTCAATTCTACAATTCTTGCTTGCTTTCTTTTAGCTTGATTTTAAACATTACTTTCTTTTCCTCTATTATTATCGTCATATAGGATGATCCACATGCCTAAATATAGTTTTTGCGCAGTAATCCCCTTTAGGTTCATGTGGATATCCTTCGACAGAAGAGAGAGTATATATATATATATATATATATATATATATATATATATATATATATATATATATATATATATATTCGCATATGAGGTATATAATTGACTTGCAACATTTATTAAGTGAAAATATATATTAATTTCCATAAAGCTACCTCTGACGTATACTGATTTATAAATATTTATTAAGGAAATTATATATATAGAATGTCTAGGGTAGTGTATATATATATATATATATATATATATATTACCCTAGACATTCTATATATATATAATTTCCTTAATAAATGTTGTAACAATTATATACCTCATGAAGGCTACATGGAAAATATATATATATATATATATATATACTACCCTAGACATTCTATATATATATAATTTCCTTAATAAATGTTGCAAGTCAATTATATACCTCATGAAGGCCAAGCATGGAATTTGTTGGTATATATATATTTTCCTTAATAAATGTTGCAAGTCAATTATATACCTCATGAAGGCCAAGCAAGGAATTTGTTGGTATTCTATATATAGTCTTAGTAACATTAAGCCCTTCATATTCTCGTAGTCGTGTTTAATATGCCATTGTTTATATATGTGTGATTGTAAGATTTTATATATATTTCAAGTCTCATAAATGTTTTATGACAATTATTGTATAGCAAAGTTCGCTCTTGCATGTATAAAATGTTTACATGGCAACTGTTGTCTGAAAAAGGAATTTAACTGTCAGTCCATGGAATTAGTTGTCATAATCTACGATTAAGATTTGTTATGTTGAATGGCTAGTGACGATGGGTTATTTGGTGGTTAGGGTAACCATCCACCCTCGTCTCGTCAGTGAGCCCTCATTCTCACCAAAAATTCTAAAGAAAATGCTATGTTGTAGGCTTCCCTCGATACCCTAAGGTTTCTTTTTGCTTCGGGTATTTTGTGAAATGTTTCAACCTCCATACTGCGAATATCATGATTTTTGTTGGATGCACAATAGTTTTCCCTCAACGGGATTTCATATGAAACTACACCATTAATTATTTATGTCCTTTCTCTTTGTTTTCAGAATTATCATCTCTAACTAGTGTAGTAAATTTTGGTTGTTTTTAAAGGTATGGGTTTAGTCTTCTTTGATTTCATTGTTAGGATGGCTATTGTATACACCAAGATTTGTTCTCCAATTTTCTTAGGAGGTTGAGGATATAAGTTTGGGTTAACCCTTTCTAGACGTTGCTCAAACTTTGATTTAGTAGGTGTGTTCCCTTACTTCTTGGGGATTCTTATTGTAGTCTTATTTACGGAAGATTGTGACTTCCATTAAATTTTTATAATCAATCCCCACCAATTTATGGTTTTTGTTTCCTATTCACATTTTCTTTCGATGGTAGAGGATGGTCGTCGCCCTTACTACTTCTAGGTGAGGGTCTAACTACTAGTCATGTTCTATTATGTTGATTTTATGTTCTTCCTATTGAAAATGGTTACTCAAGCCCATTGCCCTTATTTTGTAACAGGTAAATTGATGTGTCTTATTATTCATAGGGTTACTGGTTTTAAATAAATTCATATCCATTTTCATATTTTAGCTAATGGATTCACTTCTCTTTCCAAGTTGGCATGCACACTCGCATAATATGTTGGTCATATTTTCCAAAAATTAACACTAGCCTTTAGGGTTTGGGTTCGATTCGAGTCATATTTATGTTAAATTGAATGTAGTTTTCACTTTTTCATTATTACATCGCATATATGTATTTATACTTTGTGGATAGATTTTGTGGCCTAAGGAACTATTCAGCAGGGGACTTGTTTAGTCCAAGTCTTTCAGTATTCTTAGGGTACTATTTTTTTGGGCGTTGTTGTGCACTATTTATTTTGATGTAGTAATGAGGAAAACAAAAAATTTTAACTTTGGAATGCATTTTTTCTGTTAAGCCCTTGTTGTGTCTCATTGGTTTACATGGTGTATGTCGTTATTATTTTCCTTTACCTTAAATACAAGAACATGAATAGTTTTACAATGATACACAATGTCACAAAACACTGGAAAAGTAGTTATGATATATATATATATATATTATCAATGTTCTTATGTAATTATTGTTTAGTTATATCTAATAACATTTACTTACTTTAAACAATTCTTTCTACATATACGTGCCATCTATATTATTATGAAGTTCTTACAACTACTCCGTCTGATTTACTTTAGTTTTTTTACATTCATACTAAATTATTCAAATTACAAGATCCTTTATCAATACTTGAGCATTTTGAAACTTGAATGTAAAATTTCTTTTGACACGGAACAACAGAAAATGAACTTTCTTTTCACACAAGCCTAAAGAAAATAAGCTTTATTTTCACACAAACCTACAGAAAATAATGCATTCCAACATATTCACTTATCTGTTTACTGATATTTGTGTCTTCCACAAAAACCACATGGCTAAAAGATGCTCCTCCCAACCAACAAGAACTGATTTCCTCTAACCAGATCTACATCAGAGCTAATTTCACATCCAAGACAATTGCCCTGATAGTGGCCACTAGCGTTTGAATTTCAAACTAGACCCACCCATCAAATTTGATGATTTTAACACCTCCAAAACATGTTTTCACAATTTCAATAAAGAACCTTAACAAATTTTGAAACTTTTAAACTGTAATTGATGGGAAAATCACCTCATGATGAGCGATTTGTCCATCAAATTCCATCCCTCGTGGCCACACTTGGTCCAATACAAGATTCCCTATTTCCAATGTCTTACCTTCCCCTAACAACATCCTATTTGAGGAAATCTTATCTTAACATTTACTACTTATTTGTGCCTCCTCCAACAGGATCCAAACAAACAAGGTTGCTTCATATTTTCCCCTCTCACCCCTCAGCCAACCTTTTTTTTCCACTTTGATATTATTTATCTCTAAGGAGAGAAAATTCAGGCAAGTAACTGCCTCCTGCCCATGGACCTTCTTAGGCCTTTCCTAATTGTCCTCTAATTGTATGGGATGTGAAACTCTCTTTAGCATCTTTTTTCGGATTGTAATTTCACATGGTTAGCTATATATATATATATATATATATATATTTTAATTTTTAATTTTTTTAATTTTTTATGTTAATATTAAAACAAAATATTATTTATATACATCAAGTTTTCATATTTGACCACTAGCATGGGTCCCATAGTTTGTAAAAGTAAGTATAATAACACAATTAAAAATATTTATAGGTTATTTGGGGTATTACATCCCCCCCCCTAATCATCATCAGTGTTCCTTGGACCTTACAACAGGTTGGGATATGCTTCGCAGATAAAAGTTTCATCTTCCCAGGTGGCTTCTTCCGGGTTGAAATGGTTCCACTGCACTTTGATTTGGGTGATTACTCATTTCCATAACATAGTTTCTCTCTGAACTAGTATGTGTAGTGGCTCAAAAAGGAATTCTCCATCATGATTGACCTACATCCACAACCATTTTGAAAACTATTAGCTTCTATTAATTTCCATTAAATAAACATGCATAACTATTTAAATTTTCATTGTCTACTTGCAAATTCTTCCAGTCAATAACATGCTTAGAATCATGTACATGTTTTTTTAACAAAGAGACATGAAACACAGTGTGTATATGTATGTGACCTGGTAAAGCTAGTTGATAGGCTATAGGCCCAATCCTGGTGACTATTTTGAATGGGCCACAAAATCAAGGGGCATGTTTCGCACAAGTTCCCCATCTTAAAGTTCTCTTTTTCGGTTTAACCTTCACATACACATGATCTCCTATTAGGAACTCTCTATAAGTTCGTCTTTTATCTGCATTTGTTTTCTTCCGGTCTTGGGTAGATTTCAGGTTTCCTCGTACCTTCTTCACGGTATGTTCCATTTATTTTAACACGTGCAGCCCCAACACCAATCTATCATCCATATTACTCCAATTAAGGGGTGTCTTGCATATTCACCCCTATAATACCTTGAAAGGGCTCATTCTTAGAGAGGCATGATAGTTGTTATTGTACACAAATTCTACCAAGTGGAGATATTCTTCCAATTTGGTAGGTTGTTACATGACATACATTCTTAACATGTCCTCTAATACTTGATTTACCATTTCCGTTTGTCCATCATTCTACGGGTGATAAGTGGTGCTAAATTACACCTCGTTACCCAATCCTGTAAATAGATCTTTCCAAAAATTTGAATTAGTTTTTACATCTCGATAAGAGATTACTATCTTAGGTATGCCATGTAAGTGGAAGATTCCCCCCATAAATATATCAACAATTTGAACCGCCTTATAGGTAGATTGTACTGGAATAAAATGTGCATTTTTAATTAAATTATATACCACAACCATTATTGAGCCATTTTTCATTTTTGAATTGGGTATAAACTAGTGATGAAATCTACGATGATAGTTTCCCATTTCCACTCAGGGATGGGTAAGGGGTGAAGCAGACCAGTTGGATGTTGGTGTTTTTCTTTCACCTGTTGACACTTTAGAAACTTCACCAGGTATTATGCCTCTTCCTTTTTCATGCCAAGAAAAAAATAATCCTTTATGGCGGTCAACATAAGGGAATTTATGATATTCATCCAAAATCAATTTTTTTTAATAGATTGTTGATTAGGTACAAAAATTTTGTTTTTATAAATTATCAGGCCATCATTGTTATTATCATATCCTAGCTACATCTTACTATTGTTTTATTATTTAATTTTATGTTGTAGAAATTGATATTCTAGATTCTTTAAAACTGGAACTTTAATCTGATATGAAATATCATATTTCACTTAACTTAACAATATTTCATAGATAAAATTCACCTTCCTACTTAGAGCATTCACTACCCAATTTTCTTTACCTTTGAAATGCTTAATGTCAAAATCAAACTCACTTAGAAAAGTGGTCCATTGCGCTTGTCAAGCATTAAGTGCAAGTTGTTTGAAAAAATTCGTCAAGCTACTATGATCAGTCATCAAAGTAAACTTCTTTCCTAAAATATAATGTCATCATACCTTCAAAAGTGTGAATCATTGTCGTTAACTTTAAGCCATAGGTTAAATACCTTTGCTCATGTTCCTTCAGTTTTCAGGATTCATAGGCTACCACCCCACCTTGTTGCATCAACACTCTCTCTACTTGTTGGCAAGCATTTATACAAATAACACATTCTTTTTTAGGGTTTGCAATTATCAAAATAGGAGTTGTAGTCAATAGATGTTTCAACTAATCAAAGTTATCCTAGCATGCCAAGGTCTAATTAAATGGTCTACCTTTCCTTTGTAATGAGGTGATGGGGTTGAATACCTTTGAAAATTAAACTATAAAGTAATGTTAGTAGCCTTCTAATCCCATAAAGGACCTAGTATCTGTGACATTATTGGGAATGGTCCACTCCATAAACATATTTATCTTTTCAAATTCCACGACTATCCATTCTTGGGTGATCACATGCCCTAAATATTGTATCTAGTCCTTAAAGAACTCACACTTACTATATTTAGCATATAATTAATGATCACACAATGTTTGCAATTCTACATGCAGATGTTGATTATGCTCTGAACTCTTTGAATAAAGATTAACACGAACATGTCTAGATATGGGTGAAATATGTTATTCATCAAGCACTTATATGTGGTTGAGGCATTAGTAAGCCCAAAAGGAAATACTACAAACTCATAGTGTCCATATCGTGTCCTATATGTAGTCTTAAAAATATCTTCCTCTTTCATTTGTATTTGATGAGATCCCAAACACAAATAAGTTTTAGGAAATACAATTGTGCCCTTAACTTGCTTGAACAAATCATTGGTTCAAGGTAGTATGTATTTGTTCTTAATTGTTAATTTATTCAATTGTCGATAATCAATGAATAACTAAGTGCATTGTCTTTCTTTTTGACAAAAAGCACATCAGCTCCCCATGGCGACACATTGGGATGAATGTACTTTTTGTCTAACAACTCTTGTAATTTCATTTTTAACTCAGTTAATTCTAGAATACTCATGCGATATGGTGTCTTAGACACTGGTGTGGCCACCAAGACTAGCTCAATTGTGAAATCAATGTCTCGTTTAAGGGATAGTTCAAGAATCTCCTCAAGAAATATGTCTGTGAAATTATGAACAATAGGAAGATTTTCCAAGGTTGTTGTCTTTCCTTTAATATGATATGGGAGGAAATATTATATATATATATATATATATATATATAACAATTTTTCATTTTATTATTATTATTTTAACAAAGTTACCAATCAGATGAGAAAATTACTTCATACTCGTTTATTTTAGGTAGCAAAAAAAACACCCGATTTTGAAAAGTGGTGATGTAGAATCACCCTTTTTTTTTAGCATAATTTTTTTTATTTATCAAGTATGAACATTTGTTTTAAAATGTTAGTGGTTTTCATGCCAATTTTGAAGAGTGTTGATAGTACATCAATCCTTTTTGTTTAGAGTGGTGATTTTCATCTTGTTAATAAAACATAAAAATAAAATTAAAAAACATGACCAAAAAAATCAAATAAAATTAAAAAAAAAAAACCCAATAAAGTGTAAAAAAAAACAAAAATAACACGGAAAAATTAAAAAATTAAACAAAAAAAATTAAAAAAATTAAATAAATAAATAATTCAAAAAATAAATAAATAAAGGAAGAAAATTCAAAAAAAACACGTAACTTCAAAAATAAAATAAAAATTAACCAAAAAAAAAACAAAAACAAATTTTTTTTTTAAAGTTATATGATGATGATGGTTAACGTCCATTGAGACTAAACTTTGGTCTATCAGACCTAAAGAAACGAATTATTTAATTTGCTTTAAATTTGTACTCCTATGCTCAAAGAGCTTGGAGAGAAGCGTCCCGAGCTCACTATAATTTTGACATGTTAAAAGGCCAAGTAAGTATATATATATATATATATATATATATATATATATATATATATATATATATAATTAAAAAAAGAAGAAGATAAAATAAAATAATTAAAATTTAAAATTTAAAAATAATTAAAATACTAAAATGAAAAAATAATTAAAATTTATAAATTTAAAGTAAAAAAAAATGAATTTAAAAAGTAAATTTACATTTATATATATATATATATATATGAAAAATACGTTTTAAAAAAATCATTTTTTAAATTAAAAAATTAAAGAAAATTATATAAATCAATAAATTAAAGCATAAATAAAATTTTATATATATATATAATTGTTAAAAAAAACTAAAAATTAAAAAAAAAATATATATATATATATATATATTAAATTAAAAAAAATAGTTACAAGGCTCAGCCACAGGGGTCATGGGGCTCAGCCGTCGAGCGAGATGGGAGCTGCCAACTTCCCCCCACGCGGCAGCCGAGCCCCATGACTATTTACTTATTTATTTATTTTTAATTTAATAAAAAAATTTAAATTAAATTTATATATATATATATATATATATATATATATATATATATATTAAAAAAAATTGTTTTTCACTTCTTATTATTTGAAAACGTGTCTATATATATATATATATATTAAAAAAATTGTTTTTCACTTTTTATTATTTGAAAACGTGTGTGTGTGTGTGTGTGTGTGTGTGTATATATATATATATATATATATATATATTCAACCCTACTCTAGAATATCAAAAGTATCTCTCTGTTTTAACTAGCTCAAAGAAAAAAATCAATATAGCCAAGACAAGAACGAACTCTCATGAGCTCCATAGTTAAACAGGTCGTTGGGCAATTCCTAAAACACCATGGGTGGAAAGGATTTGCCATCTCTGTGAGAATATGAACATTCAGGATGAAAATCACTTCCTCTTAAAGTGCCCTGCATACACCCACATTAGATTTCAGTTTCATAATCTTTGTTGCAATATCGACCTTCCTAGCCTTTTAACATGTCAAAATTATAGTGAACTCGGGGACGCTTCTCTTCAAGCTCTTTGAGCATAGGATTACAATTTTAAAACAAACTAAATTCGTTTCTTTAGGTTCGATAGACCAAAGTTTGGTCTCAATGGACGTTAACCATCATCATATATATATATATATATATATATATATATATATATATATATATATATATATAATTTTAAATTTTTTATTTTAATTATTTTATTTTATCATTTTTTTTAATTATGCGGTTTTAATTATTATTATTGTATTTTTTTATAACTAAAAAAAAAAAAAATGTTTTTTTTGTTGTGTTAATTTTTTTTTTTTTCTTTAAATTGTGCTTTTTTTAATTTTTTTCCTTTTCTATTTTTATTTTTGATATTTTAAAAAAAATTTACAAGTGATATTTTATCTTTAATACCATGCCTAAAAATCATTAGGAATTTTATTTTCATAAATGTGATATTTTATCTTTAATGTCATACTTGGATTTTTAAGGATTTTCAGAGAGATGGTATTTTATCTTTAATACCATACCTAAAAATCGTTGGAATTTTAAAACTTTTGATATTTTATCTTTAATGTCATGTTTATCGTTAAAATTTTAAGGTTGTTCAAAGTCTTTATATTTTATCTTTAATGTCATTATTAAAAATTGTTAACAATTTACCCCGAAAAGAAAAAGATGTTATTCCAACATCAACACTTTTCTTTTTCAAGATAGTTTTTCACACAAAAAATTGACTATGTTATTCCAGCATTAACACTTTTCGTTTTCACGTCGCTACCCAAGTTTGCAAGAAAATACAACATGGGAGAATAAATATGTAGGTGTCGGACAGCTGGAGACTAGGTAAGATCCTCAGCAGGATTCAGACACACATTCATCACTCAGGGGTATTAGCTTTCAAGCAATCAGGCGATCTAGCAACCAATTGGTGGACAAGCTGGCCAACACAGGGGTGGAGGGCTCTAATAGGCTTCTCTCGACGGCTTGGGACGAGCTAATCCAAGGGACAGTCAAGGATGAGTGCACCATCATTATGAGGCAAGATAATTAGGATAGGCCTGGTGAGATTCAGGAGCACAATAATCCACCTCCAGACTAATCATGATACCAGCCTCCATTTTGTATGATTGCAACAGAGGAAGTACCGGGAACGTCATGCTGAGCTACCCAAAAGGCCTATCCATGTCTGGCAGCACTTGCAGTTTTAACTACCCCCAACACCTCGCTCTAGTGCTCATTACTCCCCACCTCCTGTCTTCTCATCCGACCCCTCCTTCCCACGCCTATGAATACCTAACCCTCTCTTCATTTTTTGCAGTCGAATTCAGTATTCATACTATGCTCCCATCTGTGCTCTATCCTTCTGCCACCCTCCCTTGCGGCCTTCGCCCAAAATATCCCTGCCTGCCCTGCAATCCCAGCTTCTACTCCAATATGTCTACATGTCGTGCTAACTCCTTAGCTCAGAGGGTAAATAATCGTGGTCGTGGCCATGGTAAGAGAGCTCATGCATTGCACTGGGATTCTCCTAGCATGATTCCTACCCCCGGGGAGGAGTCTGTGGTGCGGTAGGCACTATGAACTATGAGTCTGTGGTCAATCCGTACACACGTCACAGGGTTGCAGAGTTTGAAAACCAAGCCAGGCTAGTTCGCCAGCGAATTGTTACTAAAGAGGTTGATGAGGACTTCAATTGGATTCCTAACCTCGGCCTAATGAGGGCTAGGGAAAATTTGTTCAACAAGGAAATCGAATTGCATTGGTAGACCAAAACCATGATTGGTCTCGCCATGCAAGCCAACCAGGAGCACAATAAGATATTGGAAAAGAAGCTGGATTATCTCACCCAGAATTTCACACTTTATGTCAGCGATGTTCACCGTCGCCACTTCATCACCAAAGATTCACCCCACTTCGAACATTGTTACCGATGAAATAGGTAACCACACTGTTACCTACTTTTTTTTGGTAGCATAAAAAGCACCCGATTTTGAAAAGTGGTGATGTAGAATCACCTTTTTTTTTAGCACATTTTTGACACTCTAATATTTTTATTTATGAAGTATGAATATTTGTTTTAAAATGTTAGTGATTTTCATGCTAATTTTGAAACGTATTGATGTAGCATCAACTTTTTTTTTTAGAGCGGTGATTTTCATGCTAATTTTGAAACGTATTGATGCAGCATCAATCTTTTTTTTTAGAGTTGTGATTTTCATGTTGGTAATAAAACACAAAACTTATATATATATATATATATATATATATATATATATATATATATATATAACCAATAAAAATGTAAAAAAAACAAAATTAACTCGTAAAAATAAAAAATTTAAACAAAAATAAATAAATAAAACAAAAAAAACAAAACAAAAATATTCGAAAATTATATAAAAAAAAATGACAAAATTTGAAAAAAAAAACACATAATTTAAAGAAAAAAAAACAAAAATTAACAAAAAAACATAAACATCAAAAACATTTTTTTCTAAGTTATTAAAAAAATCCATATAATTAAAAAAAAAAAAAAATTAAATAGAAAATTTAAAAATAATTTAAATTACAAAATTAAAATTTAGATTAAAAAAATAAAATACAAAAAAGAAAAAATTATATTTAAAAATTTAAATTAAAATAATAATAATAATAAGAAAACCAAAATACAAATAAAAAAAAATAAAAAAAAATAAAAAAAATTTTGAAATTGAAAATGAAAATTAAAATAAAAGAATTATAATAAAAAAAACTATCATTAAAAAACAAAAAAAATGAAAAAAACCACGTGCAAATAATTAAAAAACAAATATCCATAAATTTACTTTTTTTTTTTTAAATGAAACAATTTATAAATTTTAAAAATGAAAAACCAAATAAACTAAAAGATTAAAACAAAAAAATTAAATTAAATTAAAATTTAATAAATTTAATGAATAAATTTTAAATTTTAAAAAATAATTAATCTAAAATATTAAATTTAAAAACAAAATTTTAAAAAAAAAAACAAAAACAAAAAAATTAAAACAAATTAAATTTAAAAAATAAATAAATTAAATTTTTTGAATTAAAAATAAAAATAAAAATAAAAATAAATATATATATATATATATATATATATAAATATATATATATATATATATATATATATATATATATTTATTGATTTTTTTAAATTTTTATATTTGAAATTTCATTTGTTTTATATTTTTTTTATATTTTTATTTTTTTTCTAAATTTTGTTAATAATTTTTATTAAATTTTGTAATTTTTTTAATTTAATTGATTTATTTTTTTAATTTTTTCATATTTTTTTTTTATTATTAAATTTTATGTTTAGTTTTTTCATTTAATTTTTTAAAATTTAGTAAATTTTGTATTTTTTATTTTTATTTTCTTTGAATTTAATACTTTTTAAATTTTTTTATTTTTTTTATTATTATTTTTTTAATTATATAAAATTTTTGTATTTTTTTTTTATTTCAATTAAAATTGTGTATTTAAAATTAGATTTTTTTAAGTTAAACTTAATATTTTCAAGTTAATTTGTTTTTTATTTTATTTTTTATTTAATATATTTTTTTTCAATTTTTCAATTTTAATTGATTTTTAAAGTTTTTTAAATTTGTATTTTAACAATGTTTTGTTTTGTTTTTTTTTGTTTTTTTTTCTTTATATTTAAAATTTAATTTTTATTTCAAAATTTATTTGTTTATTCTCATATATATATATATATATATATATATATATATATATATATATATATATATATATATATATATATATATATAATTTTATTTGTTATTTTAATATTAACATTTTTTTTTTTTAATTTAATAAAATCTAATATATATATTTTTAATTTAAGTTTATATATATTTTTTATTTTTTATAATTTAAATTTAATATATTTTTTAAAATCTATTTTTTTTTAAATATATATTTTTTTAAATTTAATATTTTTATTGTATTTTTTTTTTCATTTTATATTTTTAATTAAATTTTCATTTTTTTACTTTTAATTTCAATAATGTCTTTTTTTAAATTTTTTTTTTAAGTTTTAAATTTTTTTAATATATTTCTTTAAATTTAAATTTTTTATTTTTATTTTTATTTTTTTTTATTTTTTAAATTTAATAAACATTTTCTTTTTCTTTTTTAAATTTAATTTCTATATTTTATTTTTTATAATTTCTTTCTTTTTTTAACTTGTTTTTCTTGATATATATATATATATATATATATATATATATATATATAAATATATATATATATATATATAATTATAATTATAATCTTTAATTTATTTTATTTTTATTTTTTTTCTTAAATTTTAGGTTTTTTTAATGTTTGAATTTTAAAAATTAAAAAATGTTATTTCTATTTTTAAAAATGTCAAAAATATGACTTTTTTTTTTTTTTTTTTTTATTCCAACTTCCACTGGTTTTGTTTTGAGGGTGTTTTTTTAGTCTTTTTTTCAAGAAACAATTTTGTTTTTAGCATAATTTTATAAATTGTTGAAATTTGACCTTCAAAAAAAACCAAGTGCGTTCTGGAATACACTTTTTTTGTTTTTGGGGTGTTTTTTCATGTTTTTTTAGTCTTTTTGGGCTAGAGTTCCCGTTTTGAGGTCAAGTTACCTATTTCATCGGTAACAGTGTTTTCGCACTTTTAAAAAAGAGGATGGCCATTGCAGACGCCTCACCTAGTGTCAAAAGAGAGGTCGGGGGTGCCACCACCAACAAACCAGCCCAGGAAGCCATCATTGAAGGAAGCACTCCTGAGCGACCAATCAACCTGGAGGCTAACTCTGCCGAGGATATGGCATAACCTACAACCTCTTCAGACTTTGTTTTTTGGTATGATTTCAGCCTTTGGTTCCAGCCTCACAGTTTGCTACTACTATTTTTTCGGCTCTAGAGAGCCCTCGGTCCCTACTCATCCATCCAAGTCATCGACGACATGCCTCTACGCATCCCTTTTTGCTTCAATGATCTACCCCAATGTAACTTTAAGCTCTCGCAACACTTTGGGGAATTTTGTTCTCTCCACCTGTAACATTTTGGGTAATGGCCATGAAATATCTTTCAGAGTTTGGCTGCTGATGCATGTCGCTCTCACCAACTCACCATAATGTAATTATTCACCTATGTTGTTAAAAGAAACATCTTATTCACCAAAAAAAAAACACTTTTCATTTTCACGCTACTTTTTGCATTTTTTGCACACAAAAATTGGCGACGTTATTCCAACATCAATGCTTTTCATTTTCAGGTAGTTTTTTGCACACACAAAAATTTCTTTTTACTTCCATTTGTAAAAAAGATTGAAACTTTACCCAAAGAAAAAATTATTCCATAATACAACTACTTCTTTTTTTTTTTTTTTTTTTTTTTAATTTCAGGTTGTTTTTTCATGGTAAACACTTGAAAAATTTAAAATCTATCAATATTTTTAACATCTTTGATTAAATAATGTATTTAAGAGTTTTAGAGTAATATAATGTAATAAAAATATAAGTTTATAATTTAGCTATTAAAAGTTATTTTTTATCCTTTTTATAACATTCTTACTCTAATATCTCAATAAGATATTGAAATATGTTAAAGACCTAATTAAAAATTACCAACCTTTATAATATCTTTAATTAGATAATGTATTTTTGTCGACCTTTATAATATCTTTAATCAAATAATGTATTTTAAAAATTTTAAACTAGCATAATATAATATAAATATATTAACTTAGGAGTTGGAGAATATTATTACTTACTTTTACAACTTTTTTATTTTAATTTTGCATTGATATAATTTTTTATAGCTTTCATAACTTTTCTTTTCTTTTTTCTTTCTTTCTTTTTCTTTTTTTGTTTTGTTTTTGTTTTTGTTTTTTGTTTTTTGTTTTTTGTTTTTTGTTTTTTGTTTTTGGTTTTTTTTCCAGACGAAAAAAACCTGGTATATATAATGTACAATTGCATATGGAAATTTTCATATGTAATACAATCTATCATTTATAAATGTATAGTAGGATGTTAATGTGCATGAACATGTAGGCAAATTATACCCTCAATAAGAGAATGCAGTATATTTCAGCAAACAAAAAACAAAAAACCAAATATATGTCCAAATAGTGCTATCAAAGGCAGGGAAAAACATGTGAGGAATAATTCATCCAGAAGAAACAACAATATAAATATTATGGAACATGGATAGAGCCCTCGGAATGAGTTTGTCTAGCAGCCAGTAGTGCGTAGTGTATGTTTCCATATGCATCATTGATGTCAATACTTGATAGTGAATCAATGATTTGAATATGGGAAAATTATTTTTGTTGTGATAGCTCCCTCATCAGTATTAAATAAATGTGTTTAGGATCATCTCAAATTATCCAGTTATGTGATGGTTTATGTGTCAAGTTTTGTGTTTTTTTATGAGAAATTCATGAGTCAATTAGCTGTTAAAAACACATGCACATAAAGTAAAATGCAGAGAAATAACGCATAACAAACACATTACACAGTAGTTGATAACAGAGTTCACCCCTCCTGGGCTACATCTCCATGGACCTGCTTCAATGGCTTGGCCCTCTTCGAATTAATAGTCAATTCTCTAATTATATGCACCTACAATACTCCAATAGCTTTGAAACCTGCTCCATTGGATTCATAAGACTCAAAAACCTCAAAATAAACTCTTCAAGATTTGCAAATGGTCTTCAGGTGATCTAGACATGGCCTCCTCTCCTGGCGGCCCTGGGCTTCTTTAATCTTCAAAGTGAAAAAAAATACTTACAGAATTGCTCCTCTGCCTTTGCAACCTGCACCATCCTTCTCAGAGCATCCAAATCATCTAGGAATGACTCTTTCTAAGCTAAAATTGGTCAAAAAATGGTCCATTTATTTCTCATTCAATTTTGGCCTAAGACCCTCCAAATCTCGAGAGAACTCTAGTTAGCACCGCCAAATGTGGAAGTGGCGCTGAAATTGGGGGCTCTGCCAGTTTTTCCACCAAAATAAGAGCAGTTTAATTAAATGTTAGACATGGGTTAATTGGTAGCTTAGCGCGCTAATGGCGCGATTAGTTAGAGCACTGCCCCCCACTGTCATAACATAGAGGTCATATGTGTGAGGGCTGGCCCACTCCTCCGCCCGCCAGATTTTAGCATATAGTTCAAATATATTTTTAGACATAGGTTATTAAGAACCATGTCATGGCTCAGTGGTAACGTTGTGCGCTTGTGTGGGAGAGATTGCGGGGTTGACCCCAACCTTTTCCCTTTCGCCTGTGTTAAAATTTTGCCATGACATATATATAAATTCGACCTTGGACTTAAACAAATTTTGACCTTTGGGAGGGGGCACATGGCAGCCTTCAATCTTGCCATGTGTCCTCTTCCCATTGGCTCTTTCCAAATCAAATGAAAACGTGACAAATCACCCACTTACCCACCAACCAAGATGACACTTGGCATAATGTCATTGGGTGAAATGAAGGAATATTCCCTGAATATTCCTTTTTGCTGAAAAAGCTGCCATGTGACCTTTCTGTCCTTGTTTGCAAATTTTTTAAGCTATTTAGGAAAACAAACAACACGCTCTATCTTCATCATACAAACTCCATTTTGAGTGAAACGAAGTGCACCAAATTCCTGGCGATGAGACCTATCTGGTCGTTCTGGTTTGGAGTGACTATGAGCACTTTGAATTTTTAGCAAATTTTTGCCCCCAATCCAGATTCCGATCACTCCTTCCCACTAACAAGATTTTGGACCCATAAAATTTGGTTATCTAATGAGAGTTGAATACTCCTTTCTTTCCCAATTTCTATCAACTTTATTCTACTTAAAAAAATATTCATGACAACCACTTGGGTTCACTGACACGGCTTGCTTTGCAAATGGCTTGGCACTTCAATCAATGTCCTCCTTCTGCTATTGACCCAATCCAACACTTGATGGCTGCTTGCTCACTAATAAAATGCCTTGTTGTACCAAAGCGATCCCTTTGTGCTTGGAAAATTGTCTGATGGCCTTCCCACTGAGAATCGTGTTCCTCCTTTGCACACACATGCATTCGATGCAAGCTTCTCCTTGGAAACCAATTTTCAAAGTTAAGCCCATCTGAGTGAACTACAACGATGAGTTCCAATATCAGTAATCACAAGAAAATAAATGACCATTCTTTTTACCTCCACAGTTCCAAATTCCACATCTGGAAGAATGCATTCGCCATCTCCTTCGCTTCTTGGCATTAACACATCAAATGGTCTACAATGGCTATTGTTTTGGCTTCAATATTTTTGGCATCTTGTCCCTCTTTCTGCTTCTTGATTTCATCATCCTCCAGTATTGACATGGTGCTCATGCCATGATTTGAGAATGAAGGCTAATCATGAGCCTTTCGCTCAAGAGTGGACCTTCCAAAATCTCGCGACATCTTGTCACAAGCACAACCATTAATCTTGAAAACACATCATGCAAGAAACATAACTTGATGACCTCTTCCTTTTGCTCCTTCAAAGCAAAAAATTTCACATCCTATGAACATTTCCATGCACTCTTACATATTGGTATACAAAACTCGTTGACCAAACACAAGTCGATAAAACATGCCTCTTCAAACAACTGACTCTCAAGTCAAACAAAAGCTATTGTACATGATGATTCGTCTCCCAAAACAAAAGAATTTCTCATCTCATGAAACAATTTGTCAACATATCCATTTCATATTTGGAGAAAAAATCAACTCTTCCGAGTAGATTATGACATACATGCAACACACAATCGACCAACACAAGTCAAGACTCATGCATGTGAAAATGATCAACACCCTCAAGTTGACATCATACATGATAGACAAAGTAATCAACCAACACAAGTCAATCACTCATGCATGTTAAAATTTCCATCTTTGATGCATCTAAGTGAGTCAACATAACTATACTTTTCCAACATCTTGCTTCATGAAATATGCAACATACTTTCAAGAAAAAAAAATTCATTCAATTGGCAAAGAAATGCATCAATAAGGAAACATTTGCATCAATCATCAAAATAAATTCAAGGCCTTAATTTGTTAAGAAATCCAACCATCTCTTTCCAAACCATTTTAATGGCACTTCTTACAACTGCACTTCATCATGTGAATCATCCTGACCCACATCAATTATGGAATCCTCTTTTCCATTCTTTTCAATCTCTCTCTCCACCTTCCTCAAATGTCGTGGATGACTTGTTGGATACAAATTCCAACACTTGTCTACAAGGTGACCCTACTTATGGAAATGAGTGAAAAATAATTGCATCTTATTTTCAGCGTGGTTTTCTTTGTCCATTGGACCTTTGGATTTTTTTCTCCTTTGTTTTAAAAGTTTCATGTGCATGGAAAACTTCTTCCAACATCTCGAAACAATATGGTTATTCAAACCACAAAAGGAACGTGCAAATTTTCTTCAAATCTTAGGTGAGGATTTACCATATTTATCATAATCAAAAGCAAGTTGATTAAAGGCAAATTTATACCCTGCACATTCACCTTTGTCGCCTTCTTGAGGAGGTGAATTGGATGAGATAGTGGCTCTCTTCTGAATACCAACAATGGCTTCAATGACTTTAGATATTTCAACATAATCTTGTTTTCCATTTCCATTAGTTTCATGCTTATGAGCATCTTCTCGCAAAGTGCGTATAAAACTTTTGCATTCCTCATGAACACAAACTTCACAAGATTGAGGTAATGAACATGAAATGAAAGTCCTTCTCGGAACACCTTCATGTACCTCCTTGGCTTTGGAGCATTCTCCATCATGCTGTCCATAACCAAGACCCAAATACCTAGACCTTTCCTCAACAACAATCGGTTCAACTATTCCTTGTGCATGTTTTCCCAATCCTTTTCCTTCATAGCCCATATTCATCAATAATTTGGACCCTATTCCTCTAATGTGTCTTTCAAAAGCACCTACACATTCATCTTCAGAGGAAATAGAAGATAAACTTGAATTTCATACCTTGTTTTCATGCACATACTTGGCTTGAGTTTCCTTTGCAATATGGAGATGAGTCTCCATCTCATGCATCTTTTCAAGAAGCTCTTGCTTCTCTTCATTCATGGCAATCAACTGCTCTTGAAGTATAATGTTCTCCTTCCTATATTCAACCAACTCTTGCACCATATCTCCCATGATGTAGATCTTATGCAACATCTCTTTATAAAAGAGTCTTCCTAAGGAAGATGGATTAGAAAGAGTGCTTGATGAAGCTACCATCACACTTGTAATGCATAGAAAGCTTCTTTTCTGTGATTTGAGAGTTTAGTTCTCAATCTTGAACTTCTCTTCACACACACAAACTTGCACACATTTAAATTATCCTTGCACAAATACAAAACTAATAGCTAATTCTCTAGCTAACCTTGGAAAATCATCTCAGGGCTAAAATGAGCTAAACTGTGCTTTGATGCCAACTTGATCTAAATATGGGAAAACTAGTTTTTTTGAGCTAGCTCCCTCATAATTAGTATTAAATAAATGTGTTGAGGATCGTCTCAAATTACACAGTTATGTGAGGGTTTATGTGCCAAGTTTTGTGTTTTTTTTTTTTAATGAGCAATTCATGAGTTAATTAGTTGTTAAAAACACATGTAAAATAAGTAAATTGCAGAGGAATAACACACATCAAACACATTACACAATAGCAGATAACAGAGTTCTCCCCTCCTCGGCTACATCTCCATGGATCTGCTTCAATGGCTTGACCCTCTTTGGATTCATGGTCAATTCTATGATTACATGCACCTACTATGCTCCAATGGCTTTGAAACATGCTCAATTGGATTCATAAGACTCAAAAACCCCAAAATGGACTCTTCAAGCTCTGCAAATGGTCTTCAGGTGATCTAGACATGGCCACCTCTCTTGGTGGCCCTAGGCTTCTTTAATATTCAAAGTGAAAAAAAAAAACACTTGTAGAAGTGTTCATCTGCCTTTACAACCTACACCATCATGCTCAAAGCATCCAAATCATCTAGGAATGACTCTTTCTGAGCCATAATTGTTTGAAAAATGCTCCCGTTATGCGTCATTCAATTATGGCCTAGGAAAACCCCTCCAAATCTGGAGAGAACTCCAATTAGCACAACCAAATCTGGAAGTGGCACCGAAATTGGGGGCTCCACCAGTTTTGCTACCAAAATAAGAGTGGTTTAACTAAATGTTAAATATGGGTTAATTGGTAGCTTAGCGCACTAATGACACGATTACTTAGAGCGCTTCTCCCACGGTCATAGCATAGAGATCATATGTGTGAGGGCTAGCCTACTCCTCCACCCGCCAGACTTTAGCATATAGTTCAAATATATGTTTTAGACATGTGTTATTAAGAACCATGTTGTGGCTCAGTGGTAACGTTATGCACTTGTGTGGGGAGGTCACGGGGTCAACTCCGACCTTCGCCCTTCCGCTTGTGTTAAAATTTTTCCATGACTTATATACAAATTTGACCTTGGACTTAAACAAATTTCGGGCTTTGGGAGGGGGCACGTGGCGGCCTCCGAGCTTGCCACGTGTCCTCTTCCCAAATCAAATGAAAATGTGACAAATAACCCACTTAACCACCAACCACGAATTGACACTTGACATAGTGTCATTGGGCGAAATGAAGGAATATTCCCCAAATATTCTTTTTTGCTGACTAGGCTTCCATGTCACATTTCTATCCTTTTCTGCAATTTTTTTTAACTATTTAGAAAAGCGAACAACGGGCTCTATCTTCCTCATACGGACTCTGTTTTGAGTGAAATGAAGTGTGTCTGATTCTTCACAATGAGACCTATCTGGTCATTCTAGTTTGGAGAGGTTCTGAGCGCTTTGAATTTTTAGCAAATTTTTGCCCCAATCTAGATTCCGATCAATCAAAAACAATGTTTCTTTATCTAAAGATGTGAGTGAAACTAATAGAGTTAAAATACCTTTCGAGTAGAGAGATATAAGTCATCTAGGCCTGAAGATGGGGAAGCGAAAAGTATGTGCCCCTGGATAAATGTTGTATAAGTACTTGCGAGTCCCCAAAGACATGTAATGTGTCAATGGAAACTTAATGTGCGAACCAAAGTAAGCCCCATAGAGCTAGGACCTCTGTCCTATTGTTTGTGCCCAGGTCGCCATTCCAGTGAATCCTATATTGAGTAATGTGATCCAGGAAAAGCCATACCCTACATCCACATTCTGGTCGTTGGGCCGCACCATCAAAATATCCTACAGGGAAAGGTATGGGATGTGCAATGGATCTGAGAGAAAGGCCCAGGCGCGCCTATTATGTGATACAATCCCCTCAAGCCATTGGACGATATTAAGGACAATATGTTGAATGCAAATTGGGGAGCTCTTGAATATGAGTTCATTTCTAGCCTTCCATATTTCCCAAATAGTGTAAAAAGGGGTGGCTTTGTGTTTTCCCCCACACTCCAACCACCAAATATGTCAATCTTGGACATGTGTGAATCTCCTATAATACATATTAAGAAAATGGAAAATACTTATCCAAATCGAGAGAGATATAGGACATTCAAAAAAGAGATAGGGATTATGTTCAGTTGCGTCACAACATAGTGAGCATCTCCCAAGACCCTATATACCCCCTTGTAAACATGCATTTGTGACAACTAAATTTATTGCTAGAGTTGCATTTTTATATCTATAATGATTAATGATTATTAAATATCACATTTATGCCAAAAACAAGTTTTCCTAAATAGTTAGTTTTGAATTTCTTAGTATATTATATTATTATAAATAATAAAATAAAATATTGTCATTTTTTTAAAATATAATTTTACATTTTTCAATAACTATAACTTCACCTATATTAAAATTATATAAAAACCTTGTGAATAAAATCATTACTAACCAATCTCAAAATTATACTTGTCTAGATCCATCTTAACTTTGGATCTACCAAACTCCCAGAAATTTCTTTTCACTTTAAAAGAAGTTTGAATCTCAAGAAATTTGATCCTTCTATGTGCTTGGTAGATTCTGAGTTAAGATGGATCTACACTGATTTAATTATTAATTACAATTAATTATAAATATAATTATCAAATTTATGTCTTTTATTTTATTTCATTAATTTTGAACAAGAAAAAATGTTTAAAATTACAACATGTTTGCTATACTTCATTCAAAATATTCACATAAGAATTAAGTTTACTTATGAATTTCAAATATATATATATATGGAAAATATGATATTTTTTTAATAAAAAATAAATAAGGTGAGAATTTTTCCATAAAATATAATGTTAAAGTATTATATTTTACCTAATATTTATTACCACTTTAACTAAGTAATTTTTTTTAATAATTAAAATTAAATTAGAAATATAAATAATTGTTAGAATAATATTATAAAGAAATTAAATTAATCCTATAAATCTAATTATATTTTATTATTTAAATATAATTATAATTAAATATTGTAATTTTTTTAAAACATAATTTTACATTTTAAATATTAAAAATTATAAAAAACCTTGTGAATAAAATCACTACTAACCAATCTCCAAATTATATAAAAAAACTCTTCCATCAAACCAGCTCTAATGATCTCATTCTACAGTAGATTAAATGCATCTCAAAAAACATGAATATGTAGTTAATAGGTTAGTTATTAGAATTTTTTTGGGATATATTTATAAAATTATATTATGGTTAATATATCGAGATATTTCAATAGAAAATTTTTTATATAATTATTGTAATTTTTTTATATAATTTAACCAATCTCCAAATTATATAAAAAAACTCTTCTATTAAAAAAAAAAAAAAAACCACCTCTAATCTCATTCTATAGTAGATTAAATGCATCCCAAAAGGAACATGAATATGCAGCTAATAGGTTAGTTGTTAGAAATTTTTTGGGATATATTTATAAAATTATATTATGGTTAATATGTTGAGATATTTCAATAGAAATTTTTTTATATAATTCTTGAAAAAGTTTTAGATAGTTATTTTTAGTTACTTATAATTATTTGAAACTTTAAAATAAGAAGTATCCCATGATATTTAATAATATTTATTTTATTAAATTAAATTAAATGTAAAATATTTTAAATAAAAAATAAATTATCTCATTTATAATTTAGATATCTATTTGACTTTTTATAAAAAAAAAATATATTTATTTTATATTTATTTAAATTTAAATACTTTTTATTTATTTTAAATTATATTAAAAAAAATCTTTAAAATTAAATTTTAAATATTTATAAATTTTAATGAAGTGAGATGTTGGTAGGACAGATGTTGGTATTTAGTGTCCTATTGTATCCATTTTTCAATTAAAAATACATATAAGAATATATTCAAACTCATTTTAAATATCTATAAATAAATTAAATAAAATAATGATGTAATTTGACACTCTTCTCACAATAAAAATATCCATTTGAAAATAAAATACTCATATTAATTTCATATATATTTTTTCTCACTTTAATAAAGTTAGATGTTGATATTTATTGTCCAATTGTATCTATTTTTCAATTACTTTCATATATGAACACATTGTAGTAGATATGGCTTCGTAGAGGTCTGCAGGTAAGATGAACTGTTTAATAGATCATCTTATCCTATTTCAAGTGGGAAATTGAAACTTAGATATACCAGTATAAATTGCCTCAGTACTATAAATACTTCCGGTAGTATTAGCATCTTAGCACTAAGTTAAATATAACCTCTTGGGCAAGGTTAACAACTACAACATAAGTCTCATTTCTAGTGGAACTGGACATAACTTGTTGACGCACTCAACCTCAAAGCAAAATCCTCCCCCGATCTACTAACATAGATAAACATAATGAAATGTCTTTTTTTTAGTAATATAAACCTAAGTTATTTGTTGGTTGGGAGGGGAACTTAGGGCTAGCCACCGAGGAGTGTTTAACCCGTTAGGCGAGAACGTGAGGCAAGGGGCTAGATGAATCCAAAAAAGGAAGAAGCCTTTTGCTAAGGGAACCAGTAGCTAGAAGCCTTCAATACAAGCCAAGTCAAGGACAACAAAAAATTCATTAGCCATTCACCATTCAACATAAGCTTTCATCCCTTAGGTTAGCTGCATTGAGAAGGTAATATCCGTAGCAATGAAAGCAAAGGCAGAGGAACGAGGAGTCAGTGGAAAGTTAGGTAGATCCTTAAACTAAAGGGAAAACATCATATGCTGATCCATCCCTCAATGTCTTCCCTTTTGTCTGTTAGTTCGGATCTGGCCGGGCCATGGACCAAGGAATAAAGTCAGGGTGATGGTTGCTAAGCTTGAAAGCTGATCAAGGAAGGGGAATACGAGACAAGTGGAGCGAAATAAGGGGCATTAACCGCACCTGAGGTCTTATGACCCGAGGGGAAAAAATTGACTATATTTAAGGGATCAAAGCAAGATACCAAGACGTATTAGAATCTGGGGCTGGGTTTAATGCCTCAACTGGATGGAGGTTTCAATGAGGTTTTTCATCCTGTGTGTGGTTTCCAAGCATGCAAGCAAGCAAACAAAGGTTAGAAGGGAAGAGAGAATAAACACTTTCCAGACGGAAGCTTGGTCGGAGCAGTAGCAAGTAAGCAAGCAAGTCGTTGAAACTTTCATTCTTTCATTTCCCTCTATGGCCATCTGGTTGGTCAACTTCGAGCTTAGATGCTAAACTTCTATATGTATTTATTAGTTGCTTGGATGGAGCAGGCAGGAAAAGAGGATTCAAAACCATCACTTCTAAATTCCTCTCCCTTAATTGAGAGCCCTGCCTTCCTTGATTGCTTATTTGGTGGGGGGCTAGCAGTTGAGCCATTCTTCGCATCCTCTCATGTTAGTCGAGTGATTTTCATTCCTCTCCCACAATTGAGAGCGGCCTCACGACACATATCCCTCTCCCTTATGGTCGAGCCTTCTTATGCATCCTTATGTTTCTTCGCAAGAAATGCCTCTCCCTAACGGTCGAGCATGCTTGCGCATCCTCAACTTGTTAAAGTATTTATCTTAACTTGACTAATGAAGCTTTTCCTTTTCTCTCCTCTTCTTCTGTTGGATGCTCATTTTGAGGCCTTTATTCAAAATATATTAAAGTATCCTCCAATTCTTGTCTCAATGCTTCCATACCTCCTTTGAGTCAATCCCCCCTAGTGGCATTATTGACCTGGTTGGTCTTTCGACTCTCATTTGGTATATTTGCTTCATTAAACTCATTAGTCAAATCACCACACGCCCCATTCCCATGTTTGGTTTTTAGGTAATCACCCCCTTATGGAATGTGTTTACCACTTGTATTAGGGTTTGGTGACTTCAAATTGCTTCTTAACACTCTATCTGATGGAGTGACCTCCTCCTTCTTTTATATTCATTAATTGAATTTTAAGGATTTTTTTAAAATATAATTTAAAATAAATAAAAAGTATTTAAATTTAAATAAATATAAAATAATGACGTAATTTGACACTATTCTCACAATAAAAATAACTATTTGAATATAAAATACTCATATTACTTTCATATATATTTTTTCTCACTTTAATAAAGTTAGATGTTGGTATTTATTATCCTATTGTATCCATTTTTCAATTAAGGATACATATAACAATATATTCAAACCCACTTGTATAGGCCGGTATACCCACATTATCTTCTAGATCCATGGAAGAAATCATGGGGGATTATATTAAATATCATTAAAATTGTTTTTTTTTTCAAAATGGAAAGATCTAATTTGGATCGTAAACATAGCAAACAACAATTAAAAAATAGACAACATTACTTCATATTGTGAAAGGGCATCGGCAAAATGGAAAAATGAAAATAAATATTTTGTTGAGAGTAAAATGAAGCTTTCAAAATCCCAACGCTTTAAATTTGATACATGTAGGTATGCCCAATTCTGTTTGTCATATCAATTTCCTAACAATACCATTGTAAGAAAAGCAACGGATAAGGCTGATGCCCATCCTATTCCTGTCCTACAGGTAACATTAGAGCTGATATTACCACCGCACAACACTTACCAAAAAAGATACACGATGATCAACAAAATATTATGAATAAACTTAATGAGTAGATTCAGCATGACCAACCACGCACTAACACCTCAAGTGTACATGATAGTAATATTTCCGGTTTCTTGTTAGTGCTTGAACATCTCCACAAGTGTAGTAATCCGATCCAATTGACATTACACAAAATTATATGAATTTGCAGATCCAGCAAGGGCATCCAAGCAATAATACGTCAGGCACAACATATAATAATATTTCCACTTTTTCATAGTGTGTCGATGATCCTCTCCATGAAGGAAAAAAATAATGGGCTTGCATAACAGATATAAGGCTTACTTTATCACTTGAAATACTGCATACAGACAAATCTAATTTCAACAAAATAATTGATTAGCACCACATAAAACTGAGAGACAAATATTCACAAGGAAATAATAGTTGATGGAATCGAAAATGTCTTTGATGAGTGCTTGTAGTTCCTTGTATTGCTAGAGCATTCAACCACTCATTCCCAATATGTGATAATACTCATGTGTTTTCAATTCCTTGCATTGGCAGAGCAATCAACCGCTTCATTCCTAGGAAGAGGTAGCCATTCATTCGTGATTGGTGGTAAAATGAATGGCGTAATGTGTTGTGCAAACAAAATGAGTGTGTGTCTAATGGCGAAATGAATGGCACAATGCGAAATGCACACAACAAGTGATCACACCTAAGAAATTTTGATGCATGAAACAACACCTTCTGCTTATTCTCGTAGTGCTCGTTGGTAGTCCTCCATCCCACCCATTATAAGTTCATTTCAAAAAAATTGAGCGGGAGTGCTTAGTTTAAAATCTTGACCGCCTGAGTGAAAGTGTACTAGCATTAACTACATATGCACTAAGGGATTCAGAGCGATATTGTATACAATCTGTATTAACTGCATCAACTACAACAAGTTTTTACCCTACCAGAATAGGAGTGATGGAATCGTTGGGAATTCGTCAGGATTCGGGATTATGCCCATGGTGTATGTTAGGGCATGGGCATGGTGGAGCTTCTATCAGGTGCATTAAAGGCCCGCTAGAAGGTTGGTTATTTGTTGTTGTTAATACAGATTGTAGACAAAACCACTATGACTACCTTAGTTCAGATGTAGTTAATGCAGGTACACTTCTGCTCAGGCGGTCAAGATTTCAAACTGAGCACTCCGGCTCAAAATTTTTGAAATGAACTTATAATGGGTGGGATGGAGGACTACCATCAAGCACTACGAGAATAGATGGAAGGCGTTATTTCATTAAATAGAATTCTCAGGTGTGATCTCCTATTGTGTGCATTGCACACCGTGCCATTCATTTCGCCATCAAACACGCTCTCATTTTGTATGCACAACACATTACGCCATTCATTTTACAACCAATCACGAATAAGTAGCTACCTCCTCCCAGGAATGAAGGTGTTTATTTATCTGTCAATGCAAGGAATTGCAAATACATGAGTATTATCACATATTGGGAATGAGGGGTTGAATGCTCCAACAATACAGGGAACCACTAAAATTCATCAAACACATTTTCGATTTCATCAACTATTATTTCCTTATGAATATTTTTCTCTTAGTTTAATGTGGTGTTAATCATTTATTTTGTTTAAATATGATTTATCTGTATGCAATATTTCACAGTGAAAAAGTAAGCCTTATATCTGTTATGCAGGCCCTTTATTTGTTTCCTTCACGGGAAGGCTCATGGACACACTAAGATAAAGTGGAAATAATAATATTTGTTGTGTATGACGTATTATTGCTTGGATGCCCTTGCTGGATCTACGGATTCATATGTTTTGTGTAATTTCAATCGGATCAGAGTACTGCACTTATGTAGATGTTCAAGCATTAATAAGAAATTATAAATATCACTATCTTGTACACCTGAGGTGTTAGTGCGTGGTTTCCCATGTTGAATCTGTTCATTAATCATATATCTTGTTGATCAATGTTCCTTGGAACTTACAACAGTACCAATGTAAGCAAAGCAATGGATAAGGTTGATTCATGTCCTATGCCCGTCCTACAGGTAACACTAGAGTCGATATTACCAATGCACAACACTTACCAAAAAAGATACACGATGCTCAACAATATACTATGAATAAAATTAATGAACAGATTCAACATGGCTAACCACACACTAACACCTCAAGTGTACATGATAGTAATATTTCCAATTTCTTGTTAATGCTTAAACGTCTTCGTAAGTGTAGTACTCCAATCGGGTTGACATTACACAAAATCATATGAATTAGCAGATCCGGCTAGGGTAGCCAAGCAGTAATACGTCAGGCACAATAGATAATAGTATTTCCACCATGACGTACTGTGTCGATGAGCCTCTTCGTGAAGGAAACAAATAATAGGCTTGCATAACATATATAATGCTTACTTTATCGATGTGAAATACTGCATAAAGACAAATCTAATTTCAACAAAATAATTGATTAATGCCACAAAAAATTGAGAGACAAATATTCACAAGGAAATAATAGTTGATGGAATCAAAAATGTGTTTGATGAGTGCTTGTGGTTCCCTGTATTTCTTAAGAATTCAACCCCTCATTCCCAATATGTGATAATACTCATGTATTTGAAATTCATTGCATTGGCAGAGCAATCAACCGCTTCATTCCTAGGAGGAGGTAGCCATTCATTCGTGATCAATGGTAAATGAATATCGTAATGTGTTGTGCAAACAAAATGAGAGCATGTCTAATGGTGAAATGAATGGAAGAGTGTGAAATGCACATAGCAGGAGATCACACCTAAGAAATTTTGTTGCATGAAACAACGCCTTCTACTTATTCTCACAGTGCTTGCCGGTAGTCCTCCATCCCACCCATTATAAGTTCATTTCAAAAATTTTGAGCAAGAGTGCTCAATTTTAAATCTTGACCGCTTGAGTGGAAGTGTACCTGCATTAACTACATCTGCATTGAGGGAGCTAGAAGAGTATTGTCTACAATCTGTATTAACTCCATCAACTACAACAAGTTGTTACCCTGCCAGAGTAGGAATGATGGAGTCGCTGAGAATTCGCCGGGAATCGAGACTATGCCCATGGTGTATGTTATGGGCATGGGCATGGTGGAGCTACTATCGGGCACATTAAAGGCGCGATAACAGGCTGGTTATTTTTTGCCATTAATACAGATTGTAGATAAAATCGCTCTGACTACCTTAGTGAAGATGTAGTTAATGCAGGTACATTTCTGCTCCGGTGGTCAAGATTTCAAACTAAGCACTCCCGCTTGAAAATTTGAAATTAACTTATAACAGCTGGGATGGAGGACTAATTCTAAGCACTGCGAGAATAAGCAGAAGGTGTTGTTTCATTAAACGAAATTTCTCAGGTGTCATCTCCTGTTGTGTGCATTGCACACTGTGCCATTCATTTCCCCATCAAAGATGCTCTAATTTTGCATGCACAATACATTACGCCATTCATTTTACCACTGATCACAAATGAATGGTACCTCCTCCCACGAATGAAGGTGTTGATTGCTCCATCAATGCAAGGAATTGAAAATAGAGGAATATTATCACATATCGAGAATGAGGGGTTGAATACTCCAACAATACAGGGAAGCACCAACACTCATCAAACACATTTTCAATTTCATAACCTGTTATTTCCTTATGAATATTTGTCTCTCAGTTTTCAGTGGCATTAATCATTTATTTTGTTGAAATTAGATTTTTTTGTATGCAATATTTCACAGCGATAAATTAAGCCTTATATATGTTATGCATGCCCTTTATTTGTTTCCTTCACAGGGAGGCTCATTGACACACTACGACAAAGTGGAAATACTAATATATGTTGTGTATGACATATTACTGCTTGGATGCCCTTGCTAGATATGCAGATTCATATGATTTTGTGTAATGTCAACCATATCGGCGTACTGCACTTATGTAGACGTTAAAGCATTAATAAAAAATTGGAAATATCACTATCTTGTACACCTGACGTGTTAATTCGTGGTTGGACATGCTGAATTTGTTCATTAATAATATCTTGTTGGTCAATGTTCCTTGTAACTTACAAAAGTACCAACGTAAGAAAAGCAACGGATAAAGCTGATGCCCATCCTATGCTCGTCCTACAGGTAACATTAGAGCCGATATTACCACCACACAACACTTACCAAACAAGATACACAATGATCAACAAGATACTATGAATAAAATTAATGAACATATTCAGCATGGCCAACTACACACTAACACCTCAAGTGTACATGATAGTAATATTTCCAGTTTCTTATTAATTCTTGAATGTCTCTATAATTGTAGCACTCTGATCTGGTTGACATTACACAAAATCATATGAATCCGCAGATCCAGCAAGGGAAACCAAGTAGTAATACATCAGGCACAACAGATAATAGTATTTCCACTTTGTTTTACTGTGGCGATGAGCCTCTCCATGAAGGAAACAAATAATGGGATTGCATAGTAGATATAAGGCTTACTTTATCGCTTTGAAATACTGCATACACACAAATCCAATTTCAACAAAATAATTGATTAACGCCACATGAAACTGAGAGACAAATATTCACAAGGAAATAATAGTTGATGGAAAAAAAATGTGTTTGATGAGTTCTTGTGGTTCCTTGTATTTCTGGATCATTCAACCCCTCATTCCAAATATGTGATAATACTCATGCATTTACGATTCCTTGCATTGGCAGAGCAATCAACTGCTTCATTCATGGGAGGAGGTAGCCATTCATTCGTGATTGGTTGTAAAATTAATGGCGTACTGCGTTGTGCAAAAAAAATGAGTGTGTCTGATGGTGAAATGAATGACACAGTGTGAAATGAACACATTAGGAGATCACACCTAAGAAATTATGTTGCATGAAACAACACCTTATGGTTATTCTCGCAGTGCTCGCTGGTAATCCTCCATTCCACCCATTATAAGTTCATTTCAAAAAATTTGAGCAGGAGTGCTCAGTTTGAAATATTGACCGCCTAAGTGGAAGTGTACCTACATTAACTACATTTGCACTAAGGGAGTTAGAGCGGTCTTATCTACAATATGTGTTAATTGCATCAACTACAACAAGTTGTTACCCTACCAGAATAGGAATGATGGAGTTGCCGGGAATTCGCCAAGAATCAGGAATATGCCCATGGTGTATGTTATGGGCATGGGCATAGTGGAGATGATATCGGGAACATTAAAGGCCAGATAGGAGGCTAGTTATTTGTTGTCATTAATTCAGATTGTAGACAAAACCTCTCTGACTACCTTAGTACAAATGTAGTTAATGTAGGTACACTTCTGCTCAAGTGGTCAATATTTCAAACTGAGCACTCCCAATTGAAAATTTTGAAATGAAATTATAATGGGTGGGATGGAGGACTACCGCTGAGCACTATGAGAATAAGCGGAAGGCATTATTTCATTCAACATAATTGCTAAGGTGTGATCTCCTACTGTGTGCATTTCACACTATGCCATTCATTTCACCATCAAACATGCTCTCATTTTGTATGCACAACACATTACGCCATTCATTTTACCACCAATCATGAATGAATGGCTACCTCCTCCTAGGAATGAAGATGTTGATTGCTCTATCAATGCAAGGAATTGAAAACACAAGAGTATTATCACATATCGAGAATGAGGGGTTGAATTCTCTAGCAATACACAGAACCACCAACACTCATCAAACACAATTTCGATTTCATCAACTATTATTTCCTTATGAATATTTGCCTCTTAGTTTTCCGTCCTGTTAATGAGTTATTTTTTTGAAATTATATTTGTCTGTATGAAATATTTCACAATGATAAAGTAAGCCTTATAACTGTTATGCAAGCCCTTTATTTGTTTCCTTCACGGGGAGGCTCATTGACACACTACGTCAAAGTGTAAATACTAGTATCTGTTGTGTATGACATATTACTGCTTGGATGCCCTTGTTGGATCTACGGATTCATATGATTTTGTGTATTTTCAACTAGATCGGAGTACTTCACTTATATAGACGTTCAATCATTAATAAGAAATTGGAAATATCACTATCTTTTACACTTGAGGTGTTAGTGGGTGGTTGGCCTTGCTGAAACTGTTCATTAATAATATCTTGTTGATCAGTATTCCTTGGACCTTACAACAGTACCAATGTAATCAAAGCAATGGATAAGGCTTATGCCTGTCCTACAGGTAACATTAGAGCCAATATTACCACTGCACAACACTTACCAAAAAAGATACACAATGATCAACACGATACCATGAATAAAATTAATGAACATATTCAGCATGGCCAACCACACACTAACACCTCAAGTGTACACGATAGTAATATTTTCAGTTTCTTGTTAATGCTTGAACGTCTCCATAAGTGTAGTACTCTGATCCAGTTGACATTACACAAAATGATATGAATCCGTAGATCCAACAAGGGCATCCAAGCAGTAATAAGTCAGGAACAATAGATAATAGTATTTCCACTTTGTCGTACTGTGTCGATGAGCCTCTCCATGAAGGTAACAAATAATGGGCTTGCATAACAGATATAGGCTTACTTTTTCGCCTTGAAATAATGCATACAGACAAATCTAATTTCAACAAAATAGTTGATTAATGCCACAGAAAACAGAGACAAATATTCATAAAAAATAATAGTTGATGGAATCGAAAATGTGTTTTATGGGTGCTTGTGGTTCCTTGTATTGTTGGAGCATTCAACCCCTCATTCCCAATATGTGCTAATACTCATGTATTTTCAATTCCTTGCATTGGCAGAGAAATCATCTGCTTCATTCCTGGCAGGAGGTAGCCATTCATTCGTGATCGGTGGTAAAATGAATGGCGTAATGTGTTGTGCAAACAAAATGAGAGTGTGTCTAATGGCGAAATGAATGGCACAGTGTGAAATGCACATAGTAGGAGATCACACCTAAGCAATTCTATTGCATGAAACAACGCCTTATGCTTATTCTCGCAGTGCTCGCCGGTAATCCCCCATCCCACCCATTATAATTTCATTTCAAAAATTTTGAGCGGGAGTGCTCAATTTGAAATCTTGACCTCTTGAGTGGAAGTGTACTTGCATTAACTACATCTGCGCTAAGGGCTTTAGAGAAATCTTGTCTAGAATTTGTATTAACTTTATCAACTACAACAAGTTGTTACCCTTCCAAAATAGGAATGATTGAGTCATTGGGAATTCGTTGGGAATCAAGACTATACACATGATTTATGTTATGGGCATGGGCATGGTGGAGCTTCTATTGGGTGCATTAAAGACCCGATAGCAGGCTTGTTATTTGTTGTCATTAATATAAATTGTAGACAAAACCACTCTGACTACCTTAGTGCAAATGTAGTTAATGCAGGTACACTTCCACTCAAGCGGTAAAGACTTAAAATTGAGCACTCCTGCTCGAAAATTTTAAAATGAAAATTTGAAATGAACTTATAATGCGTGGGATGGAGCACTATTGCAGAGCACAGGGAGAATAACCAAAAGGCGCTTTTTCATTCAATGAAATTGCTCAAGTGTGATCTCCTGATGTGTGCATTGCACACTGTGGCATTCATTTTTCCATCAAACACACTCTCATTTTGTATCCACGACACATTATGTCAGTCATTTTACCACAAATCACGAATGAATGGATACCTCCTCCCAGGAATGAAGGTGTTTATTTCTCCGCCAATCCAAGGAATTGAAAATACATGAGTATTATGACATATTGAGAATGAGGGATTGAATTCTCCAACAATACAGGGAACCATCAACACTCATCAAACATATTTTTGATTTCAAAAACTATTATTTCCTTATGAATAATTTTCTCTCAGTTTTCTGTGTCGTTAATCAGTTATTTTGTTGAAATTCTATTTGTCTGTATGCAATATTTGATAGCGATAAAGTAAGCCTTATATCCGTTATGCATGCCCTTTATTTGTTTCCTTCACAGGGAGGCTCATTGACACACTACGACAAAGTGGAAATACTAATATATGTTGTGTATGATTTATTACTACTTGGATGCCCTTGCTGGATCTGCGGATTCATATGATTTTGTGTAATGTCAACCATATCGGAGTACTGCGCTTATGAAGACATTCAAGAATTATTAAGAAATTGGAAATATCACTATCTTGTACACTTGAGGTGTTAGTGCGTGGTTGGCCATGCTGAATCTGTTCATTAATAGTATCTTTTTTATCAATGTTCCTTGGCCCTTAAAAAAATACCAATGTAAGAAAATCAATGTATAAGGTTGATGCCCATCTTATGATTATCCTACAGGTAACATTAGAGTCGATATTACCATCGCACAACACTTACCAAAAAAGATACACGATGACCAACGAGATACTATGATTAAAATTAATGAACGGATTCAGCATGGCCAACCACGCACTAACACCTCAAATGTTCATGATAGTAATATTTTCAGTTTCTTGTTAATTCTTGAACGTCTACATAAGTGTAGTACTCTGATCCAGTTGAAATTACACAAAATCATATGAATTTGTAGATCCAGCAGGGGTAGCCAAGAAGTAATACATCAGGCACAACAGATAATAGTATTTCCACTTTGTCGTACTGTGTCAATGAGCTTCTTCGTGAAGAAAGAAAATAATGGGCTTGCATAACAGATATAAGGCTTAATTTATCACTGTGAAATATTGCATACAGAAAAATCTAATTTCAACAAAATAATTGATTAACGCCACGGAAAACTGAGAGAAAAATATTCACAAGGAAATAATAGTTGATGGAATCGAAAATGTGTTTGATGAGTGCTTGTGGTTCCTTGTATTGTTGGAGAATTCAATCCCCCATTCCCAATATGTGAGAATTCTCATGTATTTGCAATTCCTTGCACTAGAAAAGCAATCAACCGCTTCATTCCTAGGAGGAGGTAGCCATTCATTCGTGATCGGGGGTAAAATGAATGGTGTAATGTGTTGTGCAAACAAAATGAGAGTGTGTCTGATGGCGAAATGAATGGAAAAATGTGAAATGCACACAACATGAGATCACACCTAAGCATTTATGTTGCATGAAACAACACCTTCTACTTATTCTCGCAGTGCTCGCCGGTAGTCCTCCATCCCACCCATTATAAGTTCATTTCAAAAAATTTGAGCGAGAGTGCTCAATTTGAAACCTTGACCACGTGAGTGTAATTGTACCTGAATTAAATACATTTGCACTAAGGGAGTCAGAGTGGTATTTTCTACAATATTTTTTAATTGCATCAACTACAACAAGTTGTTACCCTGCCATAATAGGAATGATGGAGTTGCTGGGAATTCATTAGGAATCAAGACTATGCCCATGGTGTATGTTATGGGCATGGGCATGGTGGAGCTGATATCAGACGCATTAAAGGCCCAATAGCCGACTGGTTATTTGTTGTCATTAATACAGATTGTAGACAAAACTGCTCTGACTACCTTAGTGCAGATTTAGTTAATGCAAATACATTTCCGCTCAGGTGGTCAATATTTCAAGCTGAGAATTCCCACTAGAAAATTTTGAAATGAAATTATAATGGGCGAGATAGATGACTACCACTCAGCACCACGAGAACAAGTGGAAGGCGTGGTTTCATTCAATAGAATTGCTCAGGTGTGATCGCCTGCTTTATGTGTTGCACATTGTGCCATTCATTTCGTCATCAAACACGCTCTCATTTTGTATGCACAACACATTACTCCATTCAGTTTACCACCGATCACGAATGAATAGCTACCTTCTCCCAGGAATAAAGGTGTTGATTGCTCCGTAAATGCAAGGAATTACAAATACAGGAGTATTATCACATATTGAGAATGAGGGGTTGAATGCTCCAGATTTACAGGGAACCAACAACACTCATCAAACGCATTTTCGATTTCATCAACTATTATTTCCTTATGAATATTTGTCTCTCATTTTTCCGTGGCGTTAATCAATTATTTTTTTGAAATTATATTTGTGTGTATGCAACAATTCACAACAATAAAGTAAGCCTTATATATGTTATGCATGTCCTTTATTTGTTTCCTTCACAGGGAGGCGCATCGACACACAACGACAAAGTGGAAATACTAATATCTGTTGTGTAGGATGTATTATTGCTTGGATGCCCTTGATGGATCTGCAGATTCATATGTTTTTTGTAATTTCAACCAGATCAGAGTACTTCACTTATGTATACATTCAAGTATTAATAAGAAATTGAAAATATGACTATCTTGGACACCTGAGGTGTTAGTGCGTGGTTGGCCATGTTGAATATGTTCATTAATAATATCTTGTTGATTAGTGTTTGTTGGACCTTAAAAAAGTACCAATGTAAGAAAAGCAACGAATAAGGCTAATGCCCCTCCTATGCCCGTCCTACAGGTAACATTATATCTGATATTACCACCGCACAACACTTACCAAAAAATATACACGATGATCAACAAGATACTATGAATAAAATTAATGAACAGATTCAGCATGGCCAACCACACACTAACACCTCAAGTGTACATGATAGTAATATTTTCAGTTTCTTTTTAATGCTTGAATGTCTCCATAAGTGTAGTACTCTGATCCAGTTTATATTACACAAAATCATATGAATCTGCAGTTCCAGCAAGGGCAACCAAGTAGTAATACATCAAGTACAACAGATAATAGTATTTCCAATTTGTCGTATTGTGTCAATGAGTCTCTTCATGAAGGAAACAAATAATGGGCTTGCATAACAGATACAAGGCTTACTTTATCGCTATGAAATACTACATACAAACAATTCTAATTTCAAAAAAATAATTTATTAACGCCACAGAAAACTGAGAGACAAATATTCACAAGGAAATAATAGTTGATGGAATCGAAAATGTGTTTTATGAGTGCTTGTGGTTCCTTGTAATGTTGAAGCATTCAACCCCTCATTCCCAATATGTGATAATACTCATGTATTTGCAATTCCTTGCATTGGCAGAGAAATCAACCACTTCATTCCTAGGAGGAGGTAGCCATTCATTTGTGATCAGTGGTAAAATGAATGGGCTAATGTGTTGTGCACACAAAATGAGATTGTGTCTGATGGTGAAATAAATGGCACAATGTGAAATGCACACAATAGGAGATCACACCTAAGTAATTATGTTACATGAAACAACGCCTTCTGCTTATTCTCGCAGTGCTCATAGATAGTCCTCCATCCCACCCATTATAAGTTCATTTAAAATTTTTGAGCGGGAGTGCTCAGTTTGAAATCTTGACCGCCTGAGTGGAAGTGTACTTGAATTAACTACATCTTCACTAAGGGAGTTAGAGCGGTGTTGTCTACAATCTGTATTAATTGTATCAATTACAACAAGTTGTTATCTTGCCAGAATTGGAATGATGGAGTCACTGGGAATTTGCCAGGAATCAAGACTATGCCCATGGAGTATTTTATGGGCATGGGCATGGTGGAGCTGCTATCAGGCACATTAAAGGCCCGATAGAAGGCTGGTTATTTGTTGTCGTTAATAAATATTGTAGACAAAACCACTCTGACTACTTTAGTGTAGATGTAGTTAATGCAGGTAGACTTCCGCTCAGGTGGTCAAGATTTCAAACTGAGCACTTTCGCTATAAAATTTTGAAATGAACTTATGATGGGTGGGATGGAGGAATACCACCGAGCACTGCGAGAATAAGCAGAAGGTGTGGTTTCATTCAATGGAATTACTCAGGTGTGATCTCCTGTTGTGTGTGATCTCTCATTTTGTATGCACAAAACATTACGCCATTTAGTTTAGCACTGATCACGAATGAATGGCTACGTTCTCCTAGGAATAAAGGTGTTGATTGCTCCGTAAATGCAAGGAATTGAAAATACATGAGTATTATCACATATTGAGAATGAGGGATCAAATTCTCCAACAATATAGGGAAACAACAACACTCATCAAACACATTTTCGATTTCATCGACTATTATTTCCTTATGAATATTTGTCTCTCATTTTTCCGTTGCGTTAATCAATTACTTTTTTGAAATTAGATTTGTATGTATGTAATATTTCACAGCGATAAAGTAAGCCTTATATATGTTATGCATGCCCTTTATTTGTTTCCTTCACGGGGAGGCTCATCGACACACAATGATAAAGTGGAAATACTAATATCTGTTGTGTATGACGTATTACTACTTGGATGCCCTTGTTGGATCTGCGAATTCATATGATTTGTCACAATTTCAATTGGATCGGAGTACCGCACTTATGTAGACATTCAAGTGTTAATAAGAAATTGGAAATATCACTATCTTGGACACCTGAGGTGTTAGTGTTTGATTGGCCATGTTGAATATGTTCATTAATAATATCTTGTTGATCAGTGTTCCTTGGACCTTACAAAAGTACCACTGTAAGCAAAGCAATGGATAAGGTTGATGCCCGTCCTACAGGTAACATTAGAGTCGATATTACCACCACACAACACTTACTAAAAAAGATACACGATGATCAACAAGATATTATGAATAAAATTAATGAGCAGATTCAGCATGGCCAACCATGCACTAACACCTCAAGTGTACATGATAGTAATATTTCCAGTTTCTTGTTAATGCTCCAATCTTGTTGACATTACACAAAATCATATGAATCCGCAGATCCAGCAAGGGCATCCAAGCAATAATACGTCAGGCATAACAAATAATAGTATTTCCATTTTTTCGTACTGTGTCAATGAGATTCTCAGTGAACAAAGAAAATAATGGGCTTGCATGATAGATATAAATCTTAATTTATCGCAGCAAAATACTGCATACATACAAATCTAATTTCAAAAAAATAATTGATTAACGCCATGGAAAAATGAGAGACAAATATTCACAAGGTAGTAATAGTTGATGGAATCTAAAATGTGATTGATGAGTTCTTGTGGTTCCTTGTATTGTTGGAAAATTCAACCCCTCATTCCTAATATTTGATAATACTCATGTATTTGCAATTCCTTGCATTGGCAGAGCAATCAACCGCTTCATTCATGGGAGGAGGTAGCCATTCATTCGTGATCGGTGGTAAAATGAATGGTGTAATGTGTTGTGCAAACAAAATGAGAGTGTGTCCGATGGCGAAATGAATGGAAAGATGTGAAATGCACACAACATGATATCACACCTAAGCAATTATGTTTCATGAAACAACGCCTTCTGCTTATTCTCGCAGTGCTCGCCGATAGTTCATCATTTTTGAGTGAGATTGCTCAATTTGAAATCTTGACCGCCTCAGTGGAAGTGTACCTGTATTAACTACATCTGCACTAAGGGAGTCAGAGCGGTCTTGTCTACAATCTGTATTAATGGCATCAACTACAACAAGTTGTTACCCCGCCATAAAAGGAATTATGGAGTCGCTGGGATTTCATCGGGAATCGGGACTATGCCCATGGTGTATGTTATAGGCATGGACATGGTAGAGCTGCTATCGAGCGCATTAAAGACCCGATAGCCAGCTGGTTATTTGTTGTTGTTAATACAGATTGTAGAAAAAACCGCTTTGACTACCTTAGTGCAGATGTAGTTAATGCATGTACACTTCTGCTCATACAGTCAATATTTCAAACTGAGCACTCTTGCTAGAAAATTTTGAAATGAAATTATAATGGTTGGGATGGAGGACTACCAACGAGCACTGTGAGAATAAGCGGAAGGCATGGTTTCATTCAATATAAATGCTCAGGTGTGATTGCCTGTTGTGTGCATTGCACATTGTGCCATTCATTTCGCCATTAAAGACGCTCTTATTTTGTATGCACAACAAATTACGCCATTCATTTTACCACCGATCATGAATGAATGGCTACCTTCTCCCAATGCCATTCATTTTACCACTGATCATGAATGAATGGCTACCTTCTCCCAGGAATAAAGGTGTTGATTTCTCCGTAAATGCAAGGAATTGGAAATACAGGATCATTATCACATATTTGGAATGAGGGGTTGAATGTTCTAGCAATACAGGGAACCATCAACACTCATCAAACACATTTTTGATTTCATCAGCTATTATTTCCTTATGAATATTTGTCTCTTAGTTTTACGTGGTGTTAATGAGTTATTTTTTTGAAATTAGATTTGTCTATATGCAACATTTCACAACGATAAAGTAAGCCTTATATATGTTATGCATGCCCTTTATTTTTTTCCTTCACGGGGAGGCTCATCGACACACAAGGACAAAGTGGAAATACTAATATCTATTGTGTATGACGTAATAATGCTTGGATTACCTTGTTGGATCTACGGATTCATATGTTTTGTGTAATGTCAACCGGATCGGAGTACTGCACTTATGTAGACATTCAAGTATTAATAATAAATTCAAAATATCACTATCTTGGACACCTGAGGTGTTAGTGCGTAGTTGGCCATGTTGAATCTGTTCATTAATAATATCTTTTTTATTAATGTTCCTTGGACCTTACAAAAGTACCAATGTAAGCAAAGAAATAGATAAGGATGATGGTCATCATATGCCTATTCTATAGGTAACATTAGAGCCGATATTACCACCGCACAACACTTACCAAAAAAGATACACGATGATCAACAAGATACTATGAATATAATTAATGAACAGATTCAGCATGGACAACCACGCACTAACACCTCAAGTGTACATGATAGTATTATTTCCAATTTCTTGTTAATGCTTGAATGTCTTCATAAGTGTAGTACTCCGATCTAGTTAACATTACACAAAATCATATGAATCCGTAGATCTAGCAAGGGCAGCCAAGTAATAATACGTCAGGTACAATAGATAATAGTATTTCCAATTTTTCGTACCATGTCAATGAGCCTCTTCATGAAGCAAACAAATAATGGGCTTGCATAATAGATACAAGGCTAATAATATCACTGTGAAATACTGCATACAAACAAATCTAATTTAAACAAAATAATTTATTAACACCACAGAAAGCTGAGAGACAAATATTCACAACGAAATAATAGTTGATGGAATCAAAAATGTGTTTATGAGTGCTTGTGGTTCCTTGTAATGTTGGAGCATTCAACTCCTCATTCCCAATATGTGATAATACTCATGTATTTTCAATTCTTTGCATTGGCAGAGCAATCAACCGCTTCATTCCTGGGAGGAGGTATCCATTCATTTGTGATCAGTGGTAAAATGAATGGGCTAATGTGTTGTACACACAAAATGAGAGTGTGTCTGATGGCGAAATGAATGGCACATTGTGAAATGCACATAGCAGGAGATCACACCTAAGAAATTATATTGCATGAAACAATACCTTCTACTTATTCTCGCATTTCTCGCCGATAGTCCTCCATCCCACCCATTATAAGTTCATTTCAAAAAATTTGAGCGAGAGTGCTCAGTTTGAAACCTTGACCGCCTGAGTGGAAGTGTACCTACATTAACTACATCTGCACTAAGGGAGTCATAGTGGTCTTGTCTACAATTTGTATTAATTGTATCAACTACAACAAGTTGTTACCCTCCCAGAATAGGAATGATGGAGTCGCTGGGAATTCGCCGGGAATCGGGACTATGCCAATGGTGTATTATATGGGTATGGGCATGGTGGAGCTATTATCGGGCACATTAAAGGCCTGATAGCAAGCTAGTTATTTTTTGTCGTTAATACAGATTGTAGACAAAACCACTCTGACTACCTTAGCGCAGATGTAGTTAATGCAGGTACACTTATGATCAAGCGGTTAAGATTTCAAACTGAGCACTCCCGCTAGAAAATTTTGAAATGGACTTATAATGGGTGGGATGGAGGACTACCACCGAGCACTGCGAGAATAAGCAGAAGGCATGGTTTCATTTAACGGAATTGCTCAGTTGTGATCTCCTGTAGTGTGTGTTTCACACAGTGCCATTCATTTCACCATCAAACACACTCTCATTTTGTATGCACAACACATTACACCTTTCAGTTTACCACCGATCAAGAATGAATGGCTACCTTCTCCCAGGAATAAAGGTGTTGATTGCTCCATAAATGCAAGGAATTGAAAATACAGGATTATTATCACATATTGAGAATGAGGGATTAAATGCTCCAACAATACAAGGAACCACCAACACTCATCAAACACATTTTCCATTTCATCAACTATTATTTCCTTATGAATATTAGTCTTTCAGTTTTCTGTGGCGTTAATCAATTATTCTTTTGAAATTAGATTTTTTTGTATGAAATATTTCACAACAATAAAGTAAGCCTTATATATGTTATGCATGCCCTTTATTTGTTTCCTTCATAGGGAGGCTCATTGACACACAACAACAAAGTGGAAATACTAATATTTGTTGTGTATAATGTATCACTTCTTGGATGCCCTTGATGGATCAGCGGATTCATATGTTTTGTGTAATGTAACCCGAATCGAGGTACTGCACTTATGTAGAAATTCAAGTATTAATAATAAATTGGAAATATCACTATCTTGGACACCTGAGGTGTTAGTGCGTGGTTGGCCATGCTGAATCTATTTATTAATAATATCTTGTTGATCAGTGTTCCTTTGACCTTACAACAATACCAATGTAAGCAAAGAAACGGATAAGGCTGCTGCTCGTCCTATGCCCATCCTACAGGTAACATTAGAGCTGATATTACCACTACACAACACTTACCAAAAAAGATACACTGTGATCAACAAGATACTATGAATAAAATTAATGAACAGATTCAGCGTGGCCAACCACACACTAACACCTCAGTGTACATGATAGTAATATTTCAATTTCTTGTTAATGCTTGAACATCTCCATAAGTGTAGTAATCTGATCCAGTTGACATTACACAAAATCATATGAATCCGCAGAACCAGCAAGGGAAGCCAAGTAGTAATACGTCAGCACAACATATAATAGTATTTCCAATTTGTCGTATTGTGTCAATGAGACTCTTCGTGAAGGAAAAAAATATTGGGCTTGCATAACAGATACAAGGCTTACTTTATCACTGTGAAATATTGCACACAAACAAGTCTAATTTCAACAAAATAATTCATTAACGCCATGGAAAACTAAGAGACAAATATTCATAAGGAAATAATAGTTTATGGAATCGAAAATGTGTTTGATGAGTGCCTGTGGTTCCTTGTAATGGTGGAGCATTCAACCCCTCATTCCCAATATGTGATAATACTCATGTATTTGAAATTCCTTGCATTGGCAGAGTAATCAACCACTTCATTACTGGGTGGAGGTAGCCATTCATTCATGATTAGTGGTAAAATGAATGGCCCAATGTGTTGTGCACACAAAATGAGAGTGTGTCTGACGGCGAAATGAATGGAACAGTGTGAAATGCACACAACAGGAGATCACACCTTAGCAATTTTGTTGCATGAAACAATGCCTTCTTCTTATTCTCGCAGTGCTCGGCGATAATCCTCCATCCCACCCATTATAAGTTCATTTCAAAAATTTTGAGCAGTTGTGCTCAATTTGAAATCTTGACTGCCTGAGTGGAAGTGTACCTGCATTAACTACATCTACACTAAGGGAGTCAAAGCAGTCTTATATACAATCTGTATTAATTGTATCAACTACAACAAGTTGTTACCATGCTATAATATGAATGATGGAGTTGTTGGGAATTCGCTGAGAATCGAGACTATGTCCATGGTGTATGTTATGGGAATGGGCATGGTCGAGCTGCTATGGGGTGCATTAAAGGCTCGATAGCAGGCTGGTTATTTGTTGTCATTAATACAAATTGTATACAAAACTGCTCTTACTACCTTATTGAAGATGTAGTTAATGTAGGTACACTTCTGCTCAGGCAGTCAAGATTTCAAACTGAGCAATCCCGCTAGAAAATTTTGAAATGATCTTATAATGGGTGGGATGGAGGACTACCACCGAGCACTGTGAGAATAAGCGGAAGGTGTTGTTTCATTAAATGAAATTTCTCATATGTGATCTCCTGTTGTGTGGGTTACACACTGTGCCATTCATTTTTCCATCATACACGCTCACATTTTGTATGCACAACACATTACGCCATTCAGTTTACCACCGATCATGAATGAATGGCTACCTCCTCCCAGGAATAAAGGTGTTGATTGCTTTGTAAATGCAAGGAATTGCAAATACATGAGTATTATCACATATTGAGAATGAGGGGTTGAATGCTTCAACAATACAGGGAACCACCAACACTCATCAAACACATTTTTGATTTCATCAACTATTATTTCCTTATGAATATTTGTCTCTCAGTTTTTCGTGACATTAATCAGTTATTTTTTTGAAATTAGATTTGTATGTATGCAATGATTCACAGTGATAAAGTAAGCATTATATATGTTATGCATGCCCTTTATTTGTTTTCTTCACAGGGAGGCTCATCGACACACAACGACAAAGTGGAAATACTAATATCTGTTGTGTATGACATATTACTGCTTGGATTCCCTCGCTATATCTGCAGATTCATATGTTTTGTGTAATTTGATCTGGATCAAAGCACTGCACTTATGTAGACATTCATGTATTAATAAGAAATTGTAAATATCACTATGTTGGACACCTAAGGTGTTAGTGCGTGGTTGGCCATGTCGAATCTGTTCATTTGTAATATCTTGTTGATTAGTGTTTCTTGGACCTAACAACAATACCAATGTAAGCAAAGCAATGGATAAGGTTGATGCTTGTCCTATATCCATCCTATAGGTAACATTAGAGCCGATATTACCACCTCACAACACTTACCAAAAAAGATACACGATGATCAATAAGATACTATAAATAAAATTAATGAACAAGTTCAACATGGCCAACCATGCACTAACACTTCAAGTGTACATGATAGTAATATTTCTAGTTTCTTGTTAATGCTTGAATGTCTCCATAAGTGTAGTAATCCGATCCAGTTGACATTACACAAAATCATATGAATCCGCAGATCCAACAAGGGCAACCAAGTAGTAATACGTCAGGCACACCAGATAATAGTATTTCAAATTTGTCGTACTGTGTCAATGATCCTCTTCGTGAAGGAAAAAAATAATGGGCTTGCATAATAGATATAAGGCTTACTTTATCGCTATGAAATACTTCATACAAACAAATCTAATTTCAACAAAATAATTGGTTAACGCCCCCTAAAACTGAGAGACAAATATTCACAAGGAAATAATAGTTGATGGAATAAAAAATGTGTTTGATGAGTGCTTGTGGTTCCTTGCAATGTTGGAGCATTCAACCCCTCATTCCCAATATGTGATAATCCTCATGTATTTTCAATTCCTTGCATTGGCAGAGCAATCAACCGATTCTTTCCTGGGAGGAGGTAGCCATTCATTCGTGATCGATGGTAAAATGAATGGCCTAATGTGTTGTGCACACAAAATGAGAGTGTGTATGATGGTGAAATGAATGGCATAGTGTGAAATGCACACAGCAGGATATCACACCTAAGCAATTATGTTGCATGAAACAACACCTTCTTCTTATTCTCACTGTGTTCGCCGATAGTCCTCCATCCCACCCATTATAAGTTCATTTCAAAAAATTTGAGCGGGAGTGCTCATTTTGAAATCTTGACTACCTGAGTGGAAGTGTACCTGCATTAACTATATCTGCACTAAGGGAATCAGAGCGATCATGTCTACAATCTATATTAATTGTATCAACTACAACAAGTTGTTACCCTGCTAGAATAGGAATGATGGAGTCACTGGGAATTCGCCAAGAATCGGGACTATGCCCATGGTGTATGTTATGGGCATGGGTTTGGTGGAGCTGTTTTTGGGTGCATTAAAGGCCTGATAGCAGGGTAGTTATTTGTTGTCGTTAATACATATTGTAGACAAAAACACTCTGACTACCTTAGTGAAAATGTAGTTAATGCAGGTACACTTCAGCTCATGCGGTCAAGATTTCAAACTGAGCACTCCCGCTCGAAAATTTTGAAATGAACTTATAATGGGTGGGATGGAGGACTACCGTCGAGCACTGCGAGAATAAGCAGAAGGTGTTGTTTCATTCAATGGAATTACTCAGGTGTGGTCTCCTGTTGTGTGCATTGCACACAGTGCCATTCATTTCGCCATCAAACACGCTCTCATTTATATGCACAACACATTACACCATTCATTTTACCACCGATCATGAATGAATGGCTACCTCCTCCCAGGAATGAAGGTATTGATTGCTCCGTAAATACAAGGAATTACAAATACAAGAGTATTATCACATATCGAGAATGAGGGGTTGAATGCTCCAGCAATACAGGGAACCGACAAAACTCATCAAACACATTTTTGATTTCATCAACTATTATTTCCTTATGATTATTTGTCTCTCATTTTTTCCGTGGTGTTAATCAATGATTTTTTTGAAATTAGATTTGTCTGTATGAAATATTTCACAACGCTAAATTAAGCCTTATATTTGTTATGCATGGCATTTATTTGTTACCTTCATGGGGAAGCTCATTGACACACTACGAAAAAGTGGAAATACTAATATATGTTCTGTATGATGTATTATTGGTTGGATGCCCTTGATGAATCTTTGGATTCATAAGATTTTGTGTAATGTCAACTAGATCGGAGTACTGCACCTGAGGTGTTAGTGCATGGTTGGCCATGCTGAAACTGTTCATTAATGATATCTTGTTGATCAGTGTTCCTTGGACCTTACAACTATACCAATGTAAGAAAATCAACGGATAAGGCTGATGCCCATCCTACAGGTAACATTAGAGCCAATATTACCATCGCAGAACACTTACCAAAAAAGATACAAGATACTATGAATAATATTAATGAACAAATTCAGCATGACCAACCACGCACTAACACCTCAAGTGTACATGATAGTAATATTTCCAGTTTCTTGTTAATGCTTGAACATCTCCATAAGTGTAGTACTCCAAGTCGGTTGTCATTACACAAATTCATATGAATCCACATATCTAGCAAGGGTATCCAAGCAGTAATACGCCAGGCACAATAGATAATAGTATTTCCACTTTGTCGTATGGTGTCGATAAGCCTCTTCGTGAAGGAAAAAAGTAATGGGCTTGCATAATAGATATAAGGCTTACTTTATCCTGTGAAATACTACATACATACAAATCTAATTTCAACAAAATAATTTATTGACGCCACGAAAAATTGAGAGACAAATATTCACAAGGAAAAAATAGTTGATGGAATCGAAAATGTTTTTGATGAGTGCTTGTGGTTCATTTTATTTCTGGAGCATTCAACCCATCATTCCCAATATGTGATAATACTCATGTATTTGCAATTCCTTGCATTGGTAGAGTAATCAACCGCTTCATTTATGGGAGGAGGTAGCCATTCATTCATGATCGGTGGTAAAATGAATGGCGTAATGTGTTGTGCAAACAAAATGAGAGTGTATCTGATGGAAAAATGAATGACACAGTGTGAAATGCACACAACCTGAGGTCACACCAAAGCAATTCTATTGCATGAAACAACAACTTCTTCTTATTCTAGTTGTGCTCGCAGGTAGTCCTCCATCCCATCCATTATAATTTCATTTCAAAAATTTTGAGCGGGAGTGCTCAGTTTGAAATCTTGACCACCTGAGTGGAAGTGCACTTGCATTAACTACATCTGCACTAAGGGTTTCCGAGCAGTCTTGTCTACAATTTGTATTAACTACATCAACTACAACAAGTTGTTACCCTTCCATAAGAGGAATGATGGAGTTGCTGGGAATTCGTCGGGAATCGGGACTATGCCCATGGTGCATGTTATGGGCATGGGCATGGTGGAACTGCTATCAAGTGCATTAAAGGCGCGATAGCATGTTGTTTATTTGTTATCATTAATACATATTGTAAAAAAAACCGTTATGACAACCTTAGTGCAGATGTAGTTAATGCAAGTACACTTTTGCTCAGGCGGTGAAGATTTCAAACTGAGCACTCGTGCTCAAAAATTTTGAAATGAAAAATTGAAATGAACTTATAATGGGTGGGATGGAAGACTACCGCCGAGCATTGTGAGAATAAGTGGAAGTCATTTTTTCTTTCAACGGAATTGTCAGGTGTGATCTCCTGTTGTGTGCATTTCACACTGGGCCATTCATTTCGCCATAAAACACGCTCTCATTTTGTATGCACAACACATTACGTCATTCATTTACCACTGATCATGAATGAATGGCTACCTCCTCCCAGGAATGAAGGTTTTGATTGCTCCGTCAATGTAAGGAATTGCAAATACAAGAGTATTATCACATATCTAGAATGAGGGGTTGAATGCTCCAGCAATACAGGGAACCACCAACACTCATCAAACTCATTTTTGATTTCATCAACTATTTATTCCTTTTGAATATTTGTCTCTCAATTTTATGTGGTGTTAATCAATTATTTAGTTGAAATTAGATTTTTCTGTATGCAATATTTCACAGCAATAAATTAAGCCTTATATCTGTTATGTAGGCCCTTTATTTAGTTCCTTCATGGGGAGGCTCATTGACACACTATGACAAAGTGGAAATACTAATATCTGTTGTGTATGACATATTACTGCTTGGATGCCCTTACTGGATCTACGAATTCATATGATTTTGTGTAATTTCAACCGGATCGGAGTACTGGACTTATGTAGACATTCAAGCATTAATAAGAAATTGGAAATATCACTATCTTTTACACCAGAGGTGTTAGTGCGTGGTTGTACATGTTGAATATGTTCATTAATAATATTTTGTTGATAATCATGTATTTTTTTTGGTAAGTGTTATGCACTGGTAATATCCACTCTAATGTTACCTGCAGGACGAGCATCGACCTTATCCATTGCTTTTATTACATTGGTACTGTTAGGAAATTGATATGATGAATAGAATCGGGTGTACCTATATGTATCAAATTTAAAGCATTGGGTATTTGAAAGCTTCATTTTACTTTCAACAAAATATTGATTTTCCTTTTTCCATTTTGTCGACGCCCTGTCACAATATGAAGTAATGCGGTCTATTTTTTAATTGTTTTTTAATAGGTTTACAATCCAAATTATATGCTTTCCATTTTGAAAAAAGAACAATTTTAATCATACTTAATATAATCCCCCATGATTTCTTCCATGGATCTAGAAGATTATGTGGGTGTAACGGTACACCCACATTATTTTCTAAATCCATGGAAGGAATCATGGGGGGTTATATTAAATATTATTAAAATTGTTCTTTTTCAAAATGGAAAGCATGTAATTTGGATCGTAAACAGGGCAAACAAAAATTAAAAAATAGACAAAATTAATTCATATTGTGAAATGGCATCGACAAAATAGCAAAAGGAAAATAATATTTTGTTGAAAGTGAAATGAAGTTTTTGTTTTTTGTTTTTTTGCTTTTCTTATCACCATTAAAAAAGGCATTAGATCAAATGCTTCACTCTTCAAATTCTCAACGCTTTAAATTTGATACATGTAGGTATGCTTGATTCTATTTGTCACATCAATTTCCCCGCAGTGCCAATGTAAGAAAAGCAACGGATAAAGACAGATGTCGATGCTACAAGTAACATTAGAGCCGATATTACCAGCGCACAACACTTACCAAAACATATACATGATGATCAACAAGAGACTGAATAAAATAAATGAACAGATTCAACATGGCCAACCGCGCACTAACACCTTAGGTGAACAAGATAGTAATATTTCCAGTTTCTTGTTAATACCTGAACGTCTCCATAAGTGCAATACTCCTATCTGGTTGACATTACACAAAATCATATGAATCTGCAGATTCAACAAGGGCAACCAAACAATAATACGTCAGACACAACAGATAGTAGTATTTCCACTTTGTCATAGTGTGTTGATGAGCCTCTCCGTGAAGGAAACAAACCACGAACTTGCATAACATATATAAATTTTACTTTATTGCTTTGAAATATTGCATAAAGTTAACATTTTAAATCTGTTTTCTTGTAGGTACTGCAAAATTTCAAATGTATCGATTAAATGATCAAGTATTGCATTTTGTTTCCAAATCTTGACATTTTAAATGTGTTTTCATGTAAATATTTTATATATGTTTTCTTCTAAGTAGGGAAAATAACACTGATTTATCAAACATGAGTGGGTGTGAAAGCTAATACATCATTGGTTTTGATATTGTTATGAACAACACTTCATGTGGATGGAGGTGAAAGAAAAGAATGATACATACAACTTTGTAGTGGTATTGGAGCTTGTGAGTGATAAGAAAGAAACCAACAACAAATTAATTGTGGAAGAGCCAAACAAGCGGGAAATGTGTTACATCAAATTTGTCGTGCTAAATTCATCCTATATGAGTTTGTATTCAAATATTAATTCTCCTACATATAAGCTATTAGGAAAACCCAATTTAAGTGGGTCCTGCAAGAAGTTAAGAGTCTTCAAGGAGGGACAAGAAGATCCATATTATTTTTCCAATTGAAACTATAGGAAAAGCTACCATGGATATTAATAAATTAGAGGCACACGTTCAATGCCTTATCGTCTTTTGTCCCTTACATCAATAACTTGGTGAACTAGCTTCCTAAATTTTAAAATAACAGAGTTATCGTAATGAACAATTTACCTTTATTATTCAAATTTAAACTCTAATAAATCCTTACAGATACCCACAAATGTAATAGAAAAATGATGATTAACCATAACCCCCTAATGAATAATTTACCTTTCTTATTTGAATTTAGACTCTGATAACTCCTTAGGAATACCCACAAATTTTATAGAGAAAAGATGATTAAACATTACCCTAACACATACTTAAATTTGATAAAGATGGTAGTTTGGTTCATTCATTCTTATTATAATTTATGTTTTTATATATTATTTAATTAAATATTTTTATCTAAATAATAAATATTATATATTAGTTCAATGGGCATAGAGAAAATGGTGGCAGGTCTTATGTTAAGGCACTTTATAGTGTAAAGGCCAAATTGTGGGAAACAAAAAGGTTGTATATCAAAACAAATTGTGTTTGACAAAAATATTCCATATAAAAAATACAATTTACAAATGCAAACTCAGTCAAGAGGTAAATCTTATATCCATACAAATTGTGGGAGACAAAAAAATCGTATATCAAAACAAGTTGTGTTAACAAAAATATTCCATATCAAGAATGAAATTTATGAATGGAACAAAAAAATTGACTCCAACAATCTTCTTAACTGCGCCTTTTAAACGAAATGCAACAATGTTACATGAACACGACATAGTGACCTATTCTAGGAATATCCTATATTATGTTCCTGGTAACCTATTCTAGGAATACCCTATATCATGTTCCAAGTTGGTTCACTTGCTTTCAAAAATCACTTCATGTGGATGGAGGTGAAAGAAAAGAATGATACATACAATTTTGTAGTGGTATTGGAGCTTATGAGTGATAAGAAAGAATCCAACAACAAATTAATCGTGGAAGAGCCAAACAAGTGGGAAATGTGTTACATCAAATTTGTCGTGTTAATTGACCCTATATGAGTTTGTATTCAAATATTAATTCTCCTACACGGAATACCCAATCAAGTGGGTCCTGCAAGAAGATAAGAGTCTTCAAGGAGGGACAAGAAAATCCATATTATTTTTCCAGCTGCAACTATAGGAAAAGCTACCATGGATATTAATAAATTAGAGGCACATGTTCAATGCCTTATCATCTTTTGTCCCTTACCTCAATAAGGTGAACTAGCTTCCTAAATTTTAAAATAACAGAGTTATCGTAATGAATAATTTACCTTTCTTATTCAAATTTAGACTCTAATAAATCCTTATGGATACCCACAAATTTAATAAAAAAATGATGATTAACCATAACCTCCCCTAATGAATAATTTACCTTTCTTATTCGAATTTAGACTCTGATATCTCCTTAGGGATACCCACAAATTTTATAGAGAAAAGATGATTAACCATTACCCTAACACATACTTACATTTGATAAAGATTGTACTTAGGTTCATTCATTCTTATTATAATATGTTTTTATATATTATTTAATTAAATATTTGTATCTAAATAATAAAATATTATATATTAGTTCAACGGGCATAGAGGAAATGGTGGGAGGTGTTATGTTAAGGCACTCCATAGTGTAAAGGCCAAATTGTGGGAAACAAAAAAAAATTGTGGGAAACAAAAAGGTTGTATATCAACAAATTATGTTTGACAAAAATATTCCATATAAAAAACACAATTTACAAATGCAAACTCAAACTCAATCAAGAGGCAAATCATATATACATACAAATTGTGGGAGACAAAAAAGTCGTATATAAAAACAAGTTGTGCTAACAAAAATATTCCATATCAAGAAATACAATTTATGAATGGAACAAAAAAAAAATATTCCATATAAAAAACACAATTTACAAATGCAAACTCAAACACAATCAAGAAGCAACTCATATATCCATACAAATTGTGGGAGACAAAAAAAGTCATATATCAAAACAAGTTGTGTTAACAAAAATATTCCATATCAAGAAATACAATTTATGAATGGAACAAAAAAATGAAGTCCAACAATCTTCTTAATTGCGCCTTTTAAACAAAATGCAACAATATTACATAAAAACGACATAGTGACCTATTCTAAGAATATCGTATATTATGTTCCTAGTAACTTATTCTAGGAATATCCTATATTATATTCCAAGTTGGTTCACCTACTTTCAAAAATCACTTCCTTTCAAAAATCTTTGGGTTGATGTTTTTATATAAATATTTTGTGAGTATTTGTGTAGTTAATACATAACTATTTTCTATTTTAAAACATAAAATTTTATCTAAAATAACACTCTTACCTATACTTAAAACAAAACATATCATAATTTGAATTAATCAAAACCATTCTTTACTTTTTATCCTTCTCATCCAAACAATTCCAAAAGATAAGAGAATAATAATTTAATCCATATTATATATATATATATATATATATATATATATATATATATATGATAAATTTTATTTAAAAGTTAAAATTAATTATATTTAATTAGTAAAAAATCAAATTAATTTCAATCTATTGTTCATCATAATCCAATTTAACTATGTAAATAAATCAACCTAAATTGAAAAAAAAATGTAATCATATAAAAAGTATTTGGGTGTTAATTTTATTAAAATATGTTATTTTTATAAATAAAATCATTGAGTAGGAATCACTTTCTATGATCACAAAGAAATGGAGTTGTCTAACGAGGCAGAGGAATTGCCCGGACGTTTGATGGTGGAAATAGATTCAACACTATCAAAAACCTCTACGACACCCAAAATATTAAAGTTTGATAGTTATAACATAGATTTACAAAAATCCCTATCTTGATTTTCTTAAAATCTTATTGAAATTTCCATAATTTTCAAGACGAAAAAGCAATCTAATTAAACTACGACCAAAAAAAATTATTTATTTTTGTAATTTTAGTGATTTATCAAACACTTTCCCAAAAGCCTCTCTTTTATTGTGATATTTCAAACTAAAAAAGCAAATCATATTATTAAAAATGGTAAGAGAGGAGGGGTGTTTTAGGAAGATGACAAATAATTATGCGGAAGCATATGCACTTTTTCAAAACATCGGGTGAGATAGGCACTACAAGTTAAGTTTGGGGAATTGAGCATAAAATCTATGAGCACACTGTAATCATGATAAGTATTGGAGATTTTTTTTGGGTAAGATATGTAATTATTTAATAAACTATTATGTATTTAAAGATTTTTTTGTTTTAATTTCGACTTTTGTTTTTAAAATATGTAATCAAGATAAGCAACTAATCTATGATGTATGAGTTTTGTTTTTGGAAATCTAGATAAGTATGGGAGGTTTTGTTCTTTTTAATATTTATAACTATAACTGATCAATAAACTATAATGTGTAAGTTGTCTTTTAAGACTCAGACTTTTATTTTTAAAATATATAGTTTTTCATAAAATAATGTAAAATTACACTAATGCAAAATTCTTATTTCTATTAAAAGATATTTAAATTATTAAAAAATAAATTAAAAACAAAAAAAACTCTGTTAAATTATCATATTTATTCCTTTTTGAGTTTTCTATATACTTTTCACTTATCCGCATATACATACTTTTATGTATGTAAAGTTGTATATATACTTTTTCTTATTTATTCCTTTTTGAGTTTTCTATATACTTTTCACTTATCCGCATATACATACTTTTATGTATGTAAAGTTGTAACGAAAATGTATATACTTTATTGAGATAATAATTAAAATAAATATATTAAAAAATAAAAATATAAAGTGATATTTTTAAGAGTAATAGTAATAGTTGTACCTTTCAATTATTAAGATATATAGAGAAATATGTTTAAGAGTAATGAATATGAATATAGTGGCGATTAAATTTCCTAGTAAGGATAAATAATGTAGTAGTAATATACTATTTATGAAAAATAAAAAATAATAATAATAATTATAACGCTAAAAAATATATTAAATTATTAATACTTATATATTATTAAATTATTAATATTTTTATATTGTAGAAAAATTAATGCTTATAATATTATTGAAAAATAAAAATAGTAATATCTATATTATTGGGAAATAAAAAATAAAAAGTATTATACTTTTGAAAATAAGAAAAATAAACATTGTCTTTCTCTTATATATATATACAAGTAATTCTATTATCATATATGGTAGATAAGACATTTTAAAAATATGGTGGTGCTTCGATATTTGTTAGTGAAATAAATAGTGTTCACTAAATAATGTTGAATATTAGTGGCGTTGAATATTACTACCATGTAGATATATAGAGAGAAAATAGTGGTGCTTCAATGTTTGTTGGTGAAATAACTAGTGTCACTAAATCATGTTGAATATTAATGGTGTTGGTGAAATAAATAGTGTTCACTAAATAATGTTGAATATTTCAACAAAAATAGTTATACATTTCCAAGGAAAAGATAAACATTGTCTCTTTCTAAAAATATAGTGGTGCTTCAGTTTTTCTTGGTGAAATACATAGTGTTTACTAAATAATGTTGAATATTAGTGGTGTTGAATGAATATTAGTGGTACCATGTAGATATATAGACATAAAATGGTGGTGAAATAAATAGTGTTCACTGAATAATGTTGAAGTGGTGTTGAATGAATATTAGTGATGTTGAATATTACTACCATGTAGATATATAGACATAAAATGGTGGTGCTTCAACTAGTGAAATAAATAGTGTTCACTAAATAATGTTGAATATTAGTGGTGTTGAATATTACTACTATGTCGATATATAGAGAGAAAACTTAAAGACATTTTAAAAATATGATGATGCTTCAATGTTTCTTGGTGAAATAAATAGTGTTCACTAAATAATATTGAATATTAGTGGTGTTGAATATTACTACCATGTAGATATATAGAGAGAAAACTTATACTGCAATGCATTATATAGAAAAAAATATTATAAAAATATAGAAAACAAAATACCAACAAATTAAAATTCAAATCCCTCCAAGTCTATCCCAAACGAGCTAGGAATGTGGATGTGCCAACAATAGGTCCGAGGGATGTGCCAAAAATGCTATAATAGATAGTCATTAAAATATTGAAATTAAAATTCATATCCCTCCACGTCTATCCCAAATGAGCAAGGGATGTGCCAAAAATACTATCTATCCCAAACTAGCAAGGGATGTGCCAAAAATACTATAATGGATATTCATTAAAATATTGAAATTAAAATTCATATTCCTCCAGGTCTATCCCAAATGAGCGAGGGATGTGCCAAAAATAGTATCTAAAATAGTATCTATCCCAAAGGAGCGAGGGATGTGCCAAAAATACTATAATGGATATTCATTAAAATATTGAAATTCAAATTCAAATCCCTCCAGGTCTATCCCAAACGAGCGAGGGATGTGACAAAAATACTATAATGGATATTCATTAAAATATTGAAATTCAAATTCAAATCCCTCCAGGTCTATTCCAAACTAGCGAGGGATGTGCCAAAAATACTCTATATCCCGAATGAGCGAGGGATGTGTCAAAAATAGGTATATCCCAAAATAGCGAGGGATGTGCCAAAAACACTGTCTACCCCAAACGAGCTAGAGATGCGCCAAAAATACTTTCTATCCCAAACCAGTGAGGGATGTGCTAAAAATACTGTCTATACCAAACTAGCTAGGGATGTGCCAAAAATACTATAATGGATATTCATTAAAACATTGAAATGAATAGTGTACAAGTTAGGGAAGTGCCAAAAAATACTATAATGGATATTCATTAAAATATTAGCAAGGGATGTGCCAAAAATACTATCTATCCCAAACTAGCGAGAGATGTGCCAAAAATACTGTCTATCCCAAACTAGCGAGAGATTGCCAAAAAATACTATAATGGATATTCATTAAAATATTGAAATGAATAGTGTACAAGTCAAAGATGTGGAAAAAATAATATAATGGATATTCATTAAATATTGAAAAGAATAGTGTAGAATGTTAATAATGTTTCCAAAAATACCATAATGGATATTCAATGTGCAAATGGATATTTACGTCGTAAGGTGTCTTATTTGAAAATAACTTTGCTAAGTGCCAGGGTGTACAAGTCTGCAACGTCCAATGAAATGTTAGACGATTCAATAGTTTTACACCGTCTAATCAAAAACTGTTTCAACTCAACCGATTCTTGATGTTTAACTGAATGATGGTTGAATCGATTTATGGGTGCCTTCACGACTTCTGTCAAATATGTGAGCCTGCTGGTTAGTTTCTTGACCGTCTTAGCAACAGTTAGCAAACTTGTCAGAGCTTAACACATTTTTTTTATTGACTTGAGAGAAAAAAAGATGGATACTAAGAGCACCGCGGGTTGGATTTCAAAGTTGAACTGGTTGGTTTGTGCATGGAGCTTGACATCATTTATTGTTAATCCATGGTGCTATGCTCTTCCTCATGAAGCTCAAATCCTCCTGCAAATGAAGGAAAGCTTCAAGAATGATCCCCACAATGCATTGGACAACTGGATGATAGACTCTGTCAATGCGCCTTGCAATTGGGATGGAATCACATGCGAAAATTCTACAGGTATGGTTATTGAAATCGCACTCGAAGACAAATCTCTCAACTTCCCTCCTTATTCCGGCCTATGCAATTTGCAGAGCTTGGAAAAGCTTCATTTGGGTTTCAATAAACTTGTATGGGATTCTCCCACCACCCCTCACGAATTGCAGCAACCTCCAATCCCTGAACCTCAACACAAATTCTCTGTCCGGCACTTTGCCAGACCTCTCTGGACTAAAGTATTTGAAGATACTCGACCTCTCGACCAATAGCTTCGCAGGGCAAGTCCCTCCTTCTCTGGGAAATTTACCAGAGCTCACCTCCCTCCACCTTGCACAGAATCCCTTTGCTCCTGACACAATTCCCCAAGAACTCATGAGTTTGAAGAAACTCAACACCTTCTACTTGGCCACCTGCAATTTGATAAGAGAAATCCCCCTTTTCATTTTTAATTTCACAGAGCTGGGCCAAGGCAGAAGTTGAAACTACGGGAACCATTTGCTACAAAAACATAGTGAAGCTTTATTGTTATCTGTCCAACATGCATTCAAATGTGTTGGTCTATGAATACATGCCTAATGGGAACCTGTCTGAAGCTTTGCGGAGCAATAATGATTTGGATTGGCTAAGGAGATACATGATTGCATTAGGGGCAGCTCAAGGATTATCATACCTTCATCATGATTGCTCCCCTGCAATCATTCATAGAGATGTAAATTCTACCAATATCTTGCTGGATCAATTTTATGAGGCCAAGATTGCTGAGTGCCAAAAGATTACATTGTGATTTTTTGTTCCTTTGTTTTTAATCCCCTGGACGCCCCACCCAAATGCTATTTGAGCTTTGAGCTCCAGGCTTTGGTGTTTATGTCTTTTTGTTGGCTTAAGTCGTCCTCCAAGGCTAGGGCAGGGGTCGTATTGGATATTGGTCGCGAGATTGAATCCAATGCCAGGCTTAATCAGTACAAGCTAGGTGGCTTGCTGGAATTGCAATGAATAAAGTCTCACTAAAACATAATATTTTATTAAAAATAACTTTTAACTATATTCATAAGTGATATCACCTTTTATCTATACTATTTAATTAAAAAATATTTTTTTATTCTCAAATAAAATTAAAAACTACTTATAAATAATTAAAATTTTATTTTTTTTAAACATAGAACATATTAACTACACATAATCACACGTATATGCAAGAGTGAAATCTCACCCTTTATTCATATTTAAATGATATGGGGCTTTACCTTTGGAAAAAATATTAGACATCTACTTCACCTACCATTTTGAAAATAGGCCAGAAGGAAAATAAGTAGAAAATTAATTTGCACCTAGCTATTTGCATCAAAATTGAAAATTTGAAATTTGGGGTGTCTCAAATGTTGTTTGGTTTTGTGATCTAATTTAATGCTTTTGAAAATAATCTTTAAACAAATATGAAAAAGAATGTTGAAAATGGTATTATTATTTGTTGTAATTTAAAAAGGTCACAAATATTTTTGAAAAAATTAATAGGATTTTGAAAAAAATTGGTAATTTTTTGTGGAAATTTTAATTATAATTGTCAAGTTTCAGTATTTTAGATTCTTCAAAATTTTTAATTATGCTAAACCCATTTCAGACATTAAAAAAAACCATTCAATTCTAGCAAGAATTTCACCATCCCTCCAAAATTATAGTCTCACAAAACTTTATTTTTTGACCGGAAAAACAATTAAAAAAATGATGTTAAATCACTTGATTGGAAGGTATTTAAAATTGATGGAGAGTGACGGGAGGCGAGAGCAGGGTGCGAGGGGCGGTGAGGGCAGCAAATGAGTGCGAGGGTGCAGGGAGGGTGTGGTGGATGAGCATAGTGAGTTTTAGGCAGAGGGAGGACCGAGCAGCGTGGCAGCGAGCAAGGGCTGCGGGAAGGAGGGCCGGCCGGAGGGCTGAGGGGAAGGGCCGATGGCGGATGGAGTGAGGGAGCGTTTGAGGAGTGGAATGACAGTGGCGTAGGTGTGATGGAGGGAGGACGGGCCAGCAGTGGCATAGGGAGCCACGGATTGGTGAAGCGCGGAGCCACAAAAATTGGCAACTGGGAGTTGATTTTTATATGCATTATATATGGAGGGAAGGAAGGGACGGGAGGGAAGGAAGGGGTAGGGGCCGGTAGGTGGTAAGGAGCTGGCAAGTGGTGCCATGGTGAGGGAGATGAAGTGGTGGAGGAGATTGCGGGTAGTGGAAGGGACAGGGCGGGTAGTGGAAGGGAGAGCCGAGGCTGCTATGGTGGTTTGAAAGGAGGGCCGAGCAGCGTATGAGGTGCTGTGAGACTGCATCGAGCGCTGAGAGACTGAGGCTGAGCGCAACAATGGGAGGCCGGTATATATGGGCAAGTGTGGTATAACGCAAGCAAACCAATCGATGATGCTTGGATTTTAGCACTGGTCATAGGTAATAAAAAACGCGGGTTTGATGCGGTGTGAGGAAATGCAAGGAGCCACGATGGGTAGTCCCAATGTTGTCTCTCTATTGTTTGTGAATACATAGTACCGCAAAGACATAGTCATGCTCTTAACACAGACTTGACTCCAACATATTCGCTTTTAAAATTTATCAACAAACTTTTTCGGCTCTTAAAATCAGACTTACCACATGCCAAACGCCATTGAACATGAACTACAATCACACCATTCTATGCAGCACTTTGCTCCAGTCTTCACACCAATTCAACCTTCTCCGCACCAAGTAGAAAAATAGACACACACAACAGAAAATCTAATGAAGGGCATAAATGGCCAGAAACCTATGGCTCTCACTCAAATTGGAGTAGGGCCAGCGATCGCTTGCTCTAATACCAATATCATGTTAAACACACGCATGGTGAATGAGCAAGTAAACACACAAAGGAAAAGATAAGTGTGAGTTACTATACTATTAACCATGTGCTTTTATAGTGCATTAGGTGACCCTTGGATTCATCTTTCAAGTGGTCTCTTGGACTCTTTTTGTCCATTCTCCTTCCACACCTATTCGTTGAAGATTAGGTGTCTAACAATATCAACAAATTATAAAAATAAATATAAAAAAAACAAAATGCCAACAATTATAAAAGTATAAATAGCAAAGGCCAACAAATTAATCTTTAAAACAACCAAATTCAAATTCCTTCCCACTCTATCCCAATTCTTCGAGGTCTATCCCAAACTAGTCAAGGATGTGCAAAAAGGTAGCAAAATCAAAATATAATATATAATATCCCCTTGCTATAATATATAAGGGCCTTAATATCCCTTTCACAAAGGGATAAACGTTTATCCCAAACAAATGACCCAAAATTAACATAATAGATATTCATTAAAATGTTGGTAGGAATCACAGAATCAAAATATAAGCATCCCAGAATTAGTCTATCCCAAAATATAATTGAAATATAAAGATGTGTGCCAAAATAATATAATTGAAATATAATTGAATTAGTCTATCTCATTTCTTTTTTTTGGAAAAAGCTATTCACTAAAAGTATGCGAGTCTAAGATCAAACAAGATAAACAATGTGGAAAGTATTGAAATTTAAACATCAAATAAGATATGAACCATTAAAAAACCAGATAGAATCAATGTCAATGCATATATGAACCATTAAAATATGAAATAGAATCAATGTCGATGTGTGGCCTATCCCGGTTCATGACAATATATGCATGTCATAAGGTTCATGACAATGTATGCATGTGCATGTTACATATGACAGTGCATGTATATAACTATCACACCTACTTATTCATGAAAATATATGCATGTCATAAGGTTCATGACAATGTATACATGTTACATATGACAATGAATGTATATAACTATCACACCTATATCCATCAGGAGATCCCTTGTCAAATCCCTTCCCCTTCCTTTCTTGTCGAAGTTTTCATAACCCAACAATTAGTTGGCACAACTTTTGGTCATGATTTGACAAAACACAATTCCATTTTGAAAGGTGGCTACTAGCTATGATTGTTTTGAGAGTGTACATCGACTACTTAGGCCAGTAGCACAATTCCATGCTCTGCAGTTGGATGTCAAAACATAATTCCCTTTTGAAAGGTTGCTATGACTATTTTGACATCAATTCCTTTTTGAAAGGTTGCTATGACTGTTTTGAGAGTGTACATCAACTACTCAGGCCAGTAGCACTATTCCATGCTGTGAAGTTGGAACAACTTCTGGTCATGATTTGACAAAATATGATTCCCTTTTGAAATGCTACTAACTGTTTTGAAAATTAGTAGCACTATTCCACGCTCTGCAATTGGAACAACTTCTGGTCATGATTTGAGAAAACATGATTCCCTTTTGAAATGCCGCTATGACTGTTTTGAAAATGTACATGGCCAGTAGCACTATTCCACGTTCTGCAGTTGGAACAACTTCTGTTCATGATTTGACAAAACACAATTCCCTTTGTTTTGAAAGTGTACATGGCTAGTAGCACTATTCCACGCTCTGCAATTGGAACAACTTATGGTCATGATTTGACAAAACACAATTCCCTTTTGAAAGGCTACTATGACTGTTTTGAAAGTGTACATTGACTATTCAGGCTGGTAGCACTATTCCACGCTTTGCACAGTGGCCAGTGGTATTTCCATCTTATACCTCTGCACACCTGCCAGAAGTATTTCCAATCTTATACTTTTGCACCCCTCCCAGAAGTATTTCCAAATCAATGTGTTGAAGATCATCATTTTAAACATAAAATGAGAGAAAATCATCGGACCAATAGCGTTTCCAAATAGTGTTGCCAATATTTTGGGACAAATAGTGTTTCCTGTCTTACCCTCCTCAGTATAAACATAACACGAGGCTAATATTTCCATCCCCAGTAATATAAACAAAGCACTAACCAATAGTATCCACTGAGTGGTAGTATTTCCATCCTCCTCACCATTTCATCCTCTACACATTGAGGCAATAATATATAACCATCCCCTTGAATAGAGGCCAATAACATTTCCATCCACTCACACCACCCAATGGTATTTTCAAATCCATGTTAACCACCAATGTTTTAAACATAAAGCATAACCATCCTCTTCACACGTGCTAGTATGTGTACTAGTATTACTTTCAAATCAACTGAGTTTTTTTATTGAATAATAACCCAAGGCATGAACATTAAAAAAAAAGTTAAAAATTGCCAACCATTCTGTTCAAGTTACATAGTTGTATTTGAAGTTGGCAAGTTGCAATTCTCCCCTTCAAGTTGCACTATTGAGTTTGAAGCTATTTCTCCGTTGCACGGTTGAATTTGAATTCCACACCCCCATAATTCTCTTCTTCAAGTTGAAGTTGGATAGTTTGAGTTTATGGTTGAGCTTGAAGTTGCATAATTAAATTTGAGGTAATGTGTCTATGATTAACCCATTGACATTGCAACCAACACATTGAAATTGCCAACCGTAAGAACAGAGTTGCATGATTGCCTGCAGAGTGTTGCACGATGATTGACTTTGAAGCTGTATGTCCTGTAATTAACCGCTCCGACATCGCAACCAGATCATTGAGAATTGAGTTTCATGATTAATTTTGAAGTTGTAAGTCCGCAATTAACCCTCTAACCCCTCTGACATTACAACGAAAGCCTTGAGAATTGAACTGCATGATTGAATTTGAATGAATTTGTAGCTTATGCAATTAACCATATGGAATTTGGGAATTGCCCACAATTCTTCTCCTTGAATGGCCCAAGAAGAGTTAACACATCCCATCTGACATTGGAACAAAAGCATCAAGAATTGCCCGCAACTCTCTTTTTTGTATGGCCCATGCAAATTGAGTTACATGATTGAACTTGCAGTTGTATGTCTGCTATTAAAACCTTTAGCATTGCACTAAAAAACAAAAGCATTTAAAGTTGCATGGCTGTTGTTAACACCCCCAGCAAAGGGAGCATTGAAAAATTGCAGCAAACCCCCTCTCTGACATTGCAACAAAAAACATTGAAGATTTTCCACAATTATCAACATAAGTATTGAAGATGCCCACAATTCTCAACATAAGTATTGAACATTGCTCCCAATTCTCCTCTTCTCTTCAAATAGCCCAAGAACTACAAGTTGCATTATTGAGTTCATTGCAACAATAGAATTGAAGATTGCCCACAATTCTCAACATAGGTGTTGAAGATTGCCGACAATTCTCAACATAGGTATTGAAGATTACCCACAATTCTCCTCTTCTCTTCAAATAGCCCAAGAACCAGAGTTGCATTACTTATAAAGTTGTATGACTAATGCTAACCCCTGCAGAAAAAAACACTGAAAATTGCCCACAATTATCCTCTTCAAGTTGGATGATCGAGTTCCAACAATTGTATAGTTGTTTGCCCATTGTTGTTGACATGACCTCATTAATGGCCTAAGAACCACAATCATCCTCTTCAAGTTGGATTTGGATGATTGAGTTCCAACAATTTTATAGTTGTTGACATGACCTCATTAATCGCCTAAGAACTACATGTATTTGAAGATTTCCCATAATTCTCCTCTTCTCTTCAAAAGCCCAAGGTGACCCAAGAACTACGAGTTGCATTTTTGAATAAATTTGTATGTCTGCTGCTAACATCTGTAGAAAAAGCATTGAAAATTGCAGACAATTATCCTCTTCAAGTTGGAAGATTGAGTTCCAATAATTCTATAGTTGTTTGTCCATTGTTGTTGACATGTCCCCATTAATGGCCTAAGAACTACATGTATTTGAAGATTGCCCACAATTCTCCTCTTCTCATCAAATAGCTCTTCTCTTTAAATAGCCCGAGAACCATGAGTTCCATTATTGAATAAAGTTAATAAAGTTGTATGTCTGCTACTAACCCCCCTTGGCAGTGGAAGCATTGAATATTGCTCACAATTATCCTCTTCAAGTTGGATGATCGAGTTCCAACAATTCTCCCCCCTTGGGAGAAGAAGCATTGAATATTTCCCACAATTATCCTCTTCAAGTTGGATGATCAAGTTCCAACAATTCTATAGTTGTTTGTCCATTTGTCCATTGTTGTTGACTTGACCTCATTAATGGCCTAAGAACTACATGACATAGTTTAATTTGAAGTTTTTGTTTGTTCTCAACCCCAGAAATGACAATCTACAAGTTGTAAGCTTGAATTTGAAGTATTTTTATGTTGTCAACCCAACAGAGGTTAACAAAAAACTACAAGTTAAATTAAGTTGCTTATTTTGTTAACCTCAAAGCTAGTGACTCTCGACCAAGGTTGCGAAGCTTCCCCCCCCCCTCCCCCCCCTCGATCCCACTCCCAAAACGCACTCCGTTCAAGAGCGTTTTGGGAGCGCGCTCCCGAGCCTGAAAAAACGCTCCCTAGTTTTTTAGGGAGTTTTTCAGGGACGCTCGGGAGCATATCCTCCTGCCATTAAAAAAATGATTTGGGAGCGTTTTTTAAATGGGAGGGGGGGGTGAGTAATACAAATCCCTTCCCTCCTCAGTTTTGTCATTGTTGGTTTGTCAATCAAAAGAGAGCAAGGAGAGAAGGAGAGAGCAAGGAGAGAAGAGAGCAAGAGGAGAGAGCAAGGAGCAAGCTACAAGAGAGCAAGAGGAGAGAGCAAGGAGCTTGGAGAGAGCAACAAGGAGGATTGAAGGAGTTTGGACTCAGGACAAAGAGGTAGGACTCTCTAATCTAGTTTTTTTTTTTCTATGTTGCATTTTTAAGTTGTTCAAAAATGAAAACTTGAATTTTTTTCTCAATGTTGCATTTTAATGTGTTGAAAAGTGAAAAACTGAATTGTTTTTTTTCTAAGTTGCATTTTTTTCTATTCCCATTTGGCATTCCTCCATTTTTTTGGAGGCTAGAAACTTGAAACTTGAAACATCATGGCTATATGGCTTGGGGTTTTCTTCATGTTGGTTCCTTTCTTTGTAATAATGGTGTTGGATAGTAGAAGAAAGAGGCTCATTCGAGAAGAGGAGGATGAAGAAGTGGGTTATAGTGGATTTGATGAAAATCCTGAAGAGGAGTGTGCTGAGGAGGAAGGGGAGAGTGGAGAACGTGAGGCCACAGAGACACCAACTAAACATGACCAAAGTCAAACACCATTGTGGAAATGTGTTCAGAGGCAGGAAGGAGAGGAAGGTGGTGGAACCACTAAATTTATTTTCCCACATTGCAATAAAGAATTCACAGGTTCATACACCCGTGCCAGAAGGCACTTTTGTGGGAAAATGCCAAGGGATGGAGATAAAAATATAGGAATCAAAATTTGTGTAAGTGTGCTAGCAACATATAGAGAGAAATACAGAAAGGAAGAGGAGGATGCTCAATAGAAATCTAAAAGATCTAGGGGTTTCATTGATTCTTATGCACCATCAGGTCCATCACATCATGGACAAAGAAGTCCGTCAACTTCCACCCATGGCAATGGACATGGAGGCACACCTGGACCAAACATCTCCTTAAGGCATAGAACCATATCTGATTTCCTTGACGAAGGGTCTAGGAGTGACGTGGATTAAAAAAAATTCCAGTTTCTCTATGCATGTGGGGTACCATTCAATGTTCTTCACTCACCTTAATGGCATGAAAGGGTTTCTGCCATTAATGATGCCTCCAAAGGATACAGGAGCCCTGGGTATGACAAGGCCAGAACCATGGGACTTGATCATGAAAAAGCTAAAATAAGTCATTCTTTGAATAGAATGAAAAATTCTTGAAATGATCATGGGGTGTCCATTGTATCTGATGGATGGACAAATGTAAAAGGAAAGCCATTGATAAGTGTTCTGGATGTGTCTGTTAGTGGTGCAATATTCCTTTCAGCATATGATTATTCAGACAGATCCAAGACTGGCATTAACATTGCATAACCATTACTTGAAACAATTGAAAGTATTGGGCCATACAATGTCGTCCAAATCATCATTGATAATGCTGCTAATTGTAAGGCAACGGGAGCAATTATTGAGGATAGATACCCCAACATGTTTTGGTCTGAGTGTTTGGTTCACACAATGAACCTTTTGATGCATGATATAATTAAAAACAAACAACCTCAATACAGATGGCTTAGTGATTTGTACAAGAGAGGTAAAAAAATGATAAAATTTATTACAAATCATAGCAATACCCATGGGCTTTTCCGTACTCACTCAAAATTGGAGTTGTTGAAGAAATCAAAGACTAGATTTGCTAGCTATTACCTCACCTTCAGGCGCCTTTTAAAGGTAAGAGAGTCATTGGCAGCCATGGTATCAAGTCCACACTAGCAAGTATTAAAGGACAGGGCAACAACAATAGTTGACAGGCAAGGTTTTGAATAGGTGGAGGAGACCACTCTTGATCCTTTGTTTTGGGCACGTGTGAGGGAAATTTTGAATTTCACCAAGCCCATTTATCACATGATTCACTTTTCAGATACAGATAAACCAGTGATTGGGGAGGTGTATGAGCAAATGGATAGCATGTTGAGGCAAATAAAAGATGTTGTTAAGAAAAATGATCCCAACTTGTATTCAATGATTCATGACTGTGTGTGTGCATGGTGGAATAAACTTAATGTTCCACTACATGCCTTGGCATATATCCTTATGCCAAAATAATACTACTCTCCATCTTGGTTGAACCAACCTGCACCTGGAGGTGGGGTTAGGATCAAACCTCACACATATTCAGAGGTACAAGAGGAATACATGAAAGCAATAGACAAGTTGGTCCCCGACAGGGAGGTGTGCTAGATTGCGCCTTAAATTAGGCAGATACTTCAGTTGCACTGGTAACTTTGGTTCTTTCCATGCCGAAGCATATGGCGGCATGGGACTTTTGCCAAAGTTGGCAAAAAAAGTTCTCTCACAAGTTGTAAATACTTCTTCTACAGAGAGGTGTTGGAGCACCTATAGCTTCATACATAATGTGAGAAGAAACAGGCTGAATGGAAACCGAGCAGAAAGCTTGGTTTATGTGCATTACAATTTGAGTTTGTTGAGTCATTATTGTGAGCGAGCTTATGAGGATCAATCATATAAAGTTTGGGACAGCAACCCAGAGGATGACAATTCGGAGGACGACAATGTACATATGGAAGAATTGGAAGTAGAACTTTTGAGGGATGATGATGAAGCAACAACAACCATGCCACTGCCACACCTAGGGCCAGTCCCACCATCCAGTAGCAGTGCAGGTGTCAGTGCCAGTGTTCGATTTCTTGCTATTGTTCCTTTGCAGATTCAGCCTCCACCTACATCCTCACGTGGCCCTTAGCCTTCTAGTTATGGTCGTGGTACTCCTGAGAGTACTAGAAGACCACCATTGCCTTGTGGTTCTCACAAATTAGACATTTCTCGTGGGCGAGGCAAGGGGCCAGCCAATAGATAAAATAGATTTACAATTTGCTGGTCTTTTCTATTTTCTAGTAGTTTTTAACTTTTATAACTGTTGAACAATTGAAACTTGACTCTTTCATATTTATTATGATAATTTTTGTAAACAATATATGACAATTTAAGTTTGAAGTTTGAATTTGAAAGGTGAAACTTTGAAGTTGGCATTTATAAGTTTATAAGTCATTATGAATTATGAATATGATGCTTCATGAAAGTTGAAAGTTGTTTCATTTCGTTTAATTTTATAACATTTCATTTCATGTTAAATATTCTTTGTTGTAATGGTTATTGGTTACACTTAGCTTACAAGAACAACTATGGTGATAAATGAATCAATGATGATAAATGTTATATATTGAAATCAATGAATCAATGATGATAAATGTTATATATCAATGATGATAAATGTTATATATTGAGTTTTGAAAGCTTGAAACTTTAAGATTGATGAATCATGAGACTCAAGAGTCCATATGTTGTATGTTTCCAACTTGTGGGCGTGATTGATGAAGATTATTACTTCTAGATGATTGATGTTATATGGTTCAATCTATGTTTTTATGTTTTTTTATGTCTAATTCATCATTCTACATGTGCTTTTGTTGACATATATGCATCAAAATATAAAAAAAATATAAAAAATACATATATTTAAAAAAAGGCTCCCCGAAACGCTCCCAGACCAAGAGCTTTTGAAAATGGCGCTCCCGCTCCCGCTCCCAAGTAACCATGCTCTCGACAGTGAAAACTTTCTTAATTTTCTAACAAAGTATTGAAATCAGTGAACTATTTTGACCTTTATGTGCAGTGTGCACTGCGGAGTGTGACTGGATTCTATGTCTCATGATGTCTACCTTCCTTCTTTCACGCATTGATTAAAACTTGTGGACAGCAACCCATATACTACAGCTGCTGTATATGGAGCCCACAAAACAAGTTTATCTACTAATTACCTAAACAAAGCACACACAAACCAAAACATGCAAGGACAGAAGAGATCGACCATTTTGAAGCACATTTGAGAATACTAATTTTCCCCATATAGTGGCATACAGATGATTATGACTAGTGACGACTGATTCTGGTTTTTAACAGTGAAAACAAATACAAGTGAATAACCAGTACCACTTTTGAATCTCTGTGATTACATACATCCCATGTTGAAAGTTGACGTTCCTTTCATAATAAAGAAAATACATTAAAATAAGGAAACAAATATTAGTGCTTGTGTTAATACTGCGGGTGATAATATGGTGGGGGTAGCGGTGGTGGTGGGGCTGATTGATATGGTGGATTTTGCTGATATGGTGGTGGGGGTCCATAAGAAGGCCCATAATAGTGATGATATTGATCTTCTTGAGACTGTTGTGATCCATAGTAGGAACCATCTGGAGGCCCATGTGGAGCCAGTTGAGAATGTTGACCCTCCTGCCCTTCATTTGCTGTGCCTTGTTTACTGCTGCCAGGCTCTTGCGCTGGAGCAACAGCTCCCATTCTTTGAGGATCCATGGATGGATAGTATGTCCTTTCCGATGGTGAGGGTGGAGGAGGAATATTGAAGTAATTTAGAGAAGGCTGCCCCTGACTGTTCTGTGGCTGCTGTTGGCTTTGGTGCTGTGAAACAACAGCTCTTGGAAGCATACCACTAATAATTTTTGCAGCTTCATCTCCTTGATGCTCAACTTCTGGTTTAGGAGCCTGTGGCTTTCCCCACAACAGCTTTAATCTCAAGCCTTTTATAACTAGCTTGTTGGACAAATTCTCTGCTGCTTTCTCAGCCCCTTCTCTGGTTGTATATGTAACAAATGCACATGCTCTTTGATAGACAAGTCTGATAGACTCAATTTCACCATATGCATAGAAATTGTCCTTAAGATCAGCTTCAGTAATCCTTGAATCAAGCCCGCCCACATACAGAGTCTTTATACTCTCATCTTCAGGAGGAACAAGAGATGACATCTCACCAGCTTTATTCAACAACCTTGCAGCAACTGGATCATTTACTCTGCTCAGAGATAAATCATTAAAAACTATTAGATTCAAGAAGGAAGTTATCTCTATTGACAACAATTTAAGGATGTAATGAAATTTGTTGAATCATGGTCAAGAAAAGCCCCCATCCTTTTTCTTCATGACAAAATATTCATACTCCAACCTCGCAGAAAAAGTATAGTTTAGCAATTAACAATCAGAACAGAATGATGCAATGAGCAATACATAAGAATGCATATATTTGTTCAAGCTTCTTTTGAAGTTTGTTAAATCTTCTCAGAGCTTGTACATATCTAACTGACACGATAATTTTTCCACATCACTAAACTATTTTTTCCAGCACGACCAATCACATAGTTCCCTAATTACCCTCTACTGCCAAAGAGCTTGTCATTTGTGAAGTAACACAGACGGGAATGCTATAACCGTTTAGCACTAGCATTGTCAAAATCTTCCTATTGAAAATCTTATTTTATCTAAAATATGTGTCTAAAAGCAACTTATGAGATGCCAAATTATTTGGATCCAGGAATATGATCGAAAGGAAATCAATAGTTTGATTGATACGGATCCCCAATTGGTTATGGTTAACTGTGATTCTAAGGCTACCTCCCTTCTATTGAGTGGAACAACCTCATTGCGCTAATCAAAGTCATGGTAGTACATTGGACTTGACACATATAATGACACTACAATCTGAAAAACACAATAGACCCCAGACAGTTAACAAGCTTGTTCATTGTCTGCTTTGACAATGGTTAACAAAAGGTAAGATGAGCATTCATCTTTCTCTGTATCTTATAGACATACTAATCACAACCAAGTCTGACTCACAGAGTCAATCCAATTTGTGTTTAACTTGCAAAACCGAGTCTTAATCACAAATCGTAATAGTGAGCATGACTCAGGGCTGAACCAGAAAAGGAAGGGCTGACTCGATTCAGTTTCCTCACATAGCAGAGTCAGACTTTCAAGTTGGCCGGACTCAAAGGAGTCAGGTAACACTGGTTAAGCACCCAAACATGCAGAATTTTGTATATGGGAGTTATGCGAGACTTCGAAAAATGATTATGGATTGCACCTCAAAAGATATCAGACAATAACTTCAACTCACAAAAGAATCAACCGAATCAATAATATTTAGACAATAATACTTACCCATAATATCGATCTTTTATATTCTGCTGAGAAAGCTCCCCTGTTATAGGCATCTCATGTCGGTATGGACATTCAGCACCACGTGTACACTCACCACGAACATAGAAACTACATACATGAGCACGGTTTCTTCTGTAATATGGTGTTGTCCTTTGAAGCTTCAATATCGTATCATTTGGACGAACCTTTCCATATGATGATTCATAATCTATTCCTGCTCTAGCCTGCAAAAGCCACATTCGATGAGTGTTTGCCTCAAAAAGAGCAAGCTAACATAAAGAGAGTTAACATTTAACCAAACATTAACCAGTTAACTAATTATCAATCCATTTAGCTATTCTTGCTCTGTTCTGCAGTATCAACAGACAATTAGCATGTACCTCAAAAAAATAGATTTCCAGCAAACACAATTAAACCAACTTTTTTTAACTGATAAAGTTAAAACAAATAAGTTAATAACCCTTTAGGAATAGTAGTCTCCACACATATGAACAACCTAGAATAACAATATAGTGAATATCCTTGAAATGCAGATAAACCATTAATAGTGTTCAGACTATCATATGATGTTTACAAATGAGGAAATGCCTCAAATACATATGCACAGGGTTTCCTTAGCTACCCTCAAACACTAAACATGGGAGCAATAAGGCAACCTATTAACCATCAATGTCAGCTGTAACTACCCACTAAAGGTGTACCATCAATGACTTAAAGGCCACTGGGACCAGAAGTCCAGATTAAAATAAATACAGAAGGTGTGCAATAATCACACCCGCATCAATTTCAGCAGCATCATTACAACAGCTTCAGAGTTCCAATTTTTTTCAAGTAGACGATGGGTAATCTTTTCTTTTTACTTTTTTTCTTATACATGGCATTTCCCCACAGTATCCAGATCCTAGCTTTTCAAAAGTCTGGTAGATCCATAATCCAGATCCGGATCTGTTCCCTAGTAACTCAGGATGATCCTCAGACCTTAAACATTATATTAACTTGCTTTTGCTAAAATTCATACAATGAACATGATTTTTATGTAAGAAATTTTCTGGTAATCCCTTTTCATGTTCGACTTTTAATGGATGAATGAACTAGATGTACTTGCCAATTCTCATACCACTGATTCTTAATCTACATTGCAAGACATTTTGCAGAATAATATGATTAAATACAAGCAAGTCAATATTCCATAAAATTTCCCAGAATTTGGCTTACACTACTTGCACATCTGCATGTAAAGGATTTCCTACCGTTCACAAAAATATGTTGTGCAGAATATGGTATTTATTTGATAATGGGCAATAGAACGAGAATATAATGATGGAGGAAGAAATTGTGAATTATTTGGAGGGGTAGAAGAACTTATTCTGTATTCAGGTCAAGGTATGAGCTATTTGCTCATTGGAATGAGACAGATCAAGGGACGAGCTATTTGCTCGTTGGAATGAGACTTAGTCTCACAGGATATGGAGTCTAACAAGGAATAAGAGATCCTATTCTAGCTCCCTCCACAAACCCTAGTCACATTCTAACTGCAGATGGCAAGGGGACTTCTAGAAAGGGTTATCTTCAATGGGTTGGGCGAAATAGTTGTTATCTTCCCCAGCTAGGTTCAAATGCCTTGATGAATACTGCAGTATTGGCTTAGTGCCGATGAATAATTTGTATAGACTTCAAGGCTTCAGTGGCAGCAGGTAACTGCTTTGAATCCTCTAGGGTGAGGCACACTAGTCTATGCCAAAAGGTTTATTAGGGGTGTCATCCATGAATGTGAAGAAGCTTCCCTTGGGTTTCCCACAAGGTTTTCCTTGGAAAAAAGTGCAATGCCTAAAATGGCTCCTAAATCTTTCTATTTCTGTGCCTAAAACTACAGGTAGAAGTTGCAAAACAGAGAATCCTTCTATAAAACAACATAAAACGTGAAGTTATATATATTATGATAAATAATTAAATAAAATGCAGTGAGAGACTAGCATTACACTTGGAATCTACCATTGATTTTCATACATAAAATAGAATTCAGAGATTGACAAGAGTAGAAAAATGCACCTTGCGATCCTGTTCCTCAGCAAAATACTCTCTATTAACATCACTCCTTGGAATAGCCTCATTGGAGTTAATGGCCAAGGCTGTATCTCGAACTTGAACTGGCAATCCATATTCAAGATCCAGCAGACACACCTGACAAACGTTTTTGAGTTTACAGCATGTTTGGCAAACCTCTGTTTTCTTGTATCTTGCATCACGGCCTGGTCTCCACCTGAAAACTGTAAATGGTCTGGTGCAAATTTTACACTCCTTGTCAAAATTTGCTTTCGTCTGCACCCAAAAAACAAAATTCATTTAAAATTAATTCCACCACATATGTCAGTGCTTTTATAAACCATATATAAATATACATTCCATATAATACACAAGCGCTAAAATTTGAAATAAGCAATTTCATGCATCACAGCTTTTGGAGAATAGTGTCTTCTCTTTCTCCTTGCATGGCTCTATTCTATATCTCTACTTACTGAAATGACACAAGTACTTAAAAGCCGAGTTAGCGTGTCAAAACACAAGACAGATATATAAGAACTTGACCAAGTCTCTGAACAGTGAATCTACAATATCTTTTATGTTTTAAGTAATTATACAATAAAATAACTAGATAAATCAGAGAGGATTCTACCTCTCAAAGTCTATCTCCCTACCATTTTATCCAACGTAATTAAGTCATTAGGTCAATAGTTTGGAAAGCCTATCCTATTATCCAACCTCAAACAAATTTGATACAGTAAAAATCCAATGAAAAATCAAAAACTTCATGCTACACAATATTGTTTATCAAATTTTGAACGGAATGTCAGATGTCTACATCTGATGTATTAAACAATAAAAGGAAGGGCTAAGTAGGTTGCCATCTTAGCAAATACCTAGGTTTGATTGCTAGGTGCAGTGACGTATATGATTTCAAATTTACCTGCAGGCTTGCATCACAGACAATTGCATTCTTCAATTTTAAAACAAAAAAAAAAATCAAAACCCCATGCTACAGCAATATTGTTTATCAAATTTTGAAGCAAAAACGGATTTCCTGGGACCTAACTTGTTAAACCACGTTGCCATCTTCGCTGACAGCCAGGTTTGATTCCTGTGAACAGTGTTGTGTATAATTTCAAACTTGCCTACTGTGTTGTTCTTACAGACAGACAAAAACCAGAAATGACAACCAGAAATATATCGGCAAAACTTAGATTAACCAAACACTTGAAATCTCTCGCTACTCCTTATCCTCAGACACTCTTTAGGTTTATGAAGCCTGGAAAATAAGTCCGGTGGGCTGTGTTGATATTTGCTAATGTTCTTTTAGGATTCATTGAATTCATTTCACAGTGACCATGGGAAGAGGCTCACTTATAGATAGACTGGTATGAATACAAGCAGCAAAACACACAAGCAGGCACCCAAAGAGACAGACCTCGTTTAAAAAGGGTGTAGACAGCAATAGGACGTGAGATTTTAACAAAAAATTGATTAAATTGTAATTATATTCAACTCTCGATTCTGTTAAAAATGGTCTTGTAGAACAGGTTGGTATCAAGATTTTGAAAAATAAACCGAAACGAAACATAATGAGTTCCAGAATTACCATTCGCACGTAAGGGTTATCACCGAGGCAGGATTCGCATATAATGGGGAAATCAGAGCGCTCCCAGCCATCGGCTTCCGTGTCTCTAAGCAGTCTGTGAGCCATTCTCCTTACCTCTCGCCTGTTATCCTCTGCTACCCAGCCCCTCCTCTCTTCCCTGTGATTTAATCAATATTTATCTACACGGGCCGAATTTGGATCCGCGTTAAGTCACAAAATCTGCAGCCCGCAGAGCCACCTGCAGATTATTGAACATAAATTAAAATTTCCGGCCAAAGATTTAACTCCAAATTACTGAAGTATGAAGAAATTTTCGAATACAGTAAACATATGCTTTTAAAAAATGTCTCTCAACGATTATAAAAATTATATATAAAAAAATTATAAAAGTTTAGTTTAAAATAACGGACAAATTAGCATGGAAAATAATGGAAATATAAGTAAGATTATACATAAAATTCTGCAGAAATTTTTGAAAATCTGGATTATGGCTGTGAAACTTGGGAATTTTGGGTGTTACATGGGTTTTTGATGGTGTTGAACCCATTTCCACCATAAAAACTAATTCAAACATTCCAACATTCTGAATTTTTGAAATTTATTTTACCAGATTCCGGTAAGAAAAAAACTACCATCAAAACCAATTTGTGCTTGGGAAAATTATAAATTTTTAAAATGTTTTTAAATATTTTTATGTTTGGGGAAAATATATTTGATATTTAATTGAAATATTGAAAAAATGATATTTTTAATGGAAATTATTATTTATATATAGAATGATTTAATTTTAAAGTTATAGCTAAGTTAAACATTATGAGATTCCTTCATTTATGGGATTAGGAAACATGTTCTTAATCATTAGGCCAATTCAAGTTGTATGTGTATTATTATTTAGTTTTAATGCAACTATATTATTCTTAAAAATTCTAAGATCAATATATCCATGCTAACATGATAATGCTATTATTGTTAACTTTTTATCCAACATCAAGTAGAAATACTAAAAATGCTATGATCAACAATGTCTCTCCAACGATCAATAGCCATAGCTAAGGTTCAATTCTAACTAATTCTAACTGCATATAGAAAGCTATCATGTTCTTTTTGAGCTCTTTCAATCATCTATGTTCTCCCTAATGGCAATGTCAGGGTCGACATCTCCTTCTAAAACCCTTTTGAGCCATGGATCTAAATTGATTAGGCCCTCTAGCACATTATCTGCGAGCAGCATCAAGGTCAGTTTTTCTAGCATTCAGAGTGGTCATTTTTCGAAGGATGTAGTTTTGAAGAACTTTTTGTTTGCCCTCCTCCCCTCCCCCCCTTTCCTTTCTAGTGTACGAAGCCCCTAATTTAACCATGCCCATGGGGCCAAATGCATATGAAGATGGAAATTTCTTTAGGTCCAATGACTTGGTTTGTCACTTTAATGGGTTTTGGCCTTAGTTAGTTGATCTTCATGACTAGATCTAAAAAGTCTTGGATGTCATTGATTTAAAAAGGTATCTTCATCCACCCTTGTATGAGGGGTTTCTTCATTGTTAAGATTGACATTGCAAAAAGACGGGTTTCTAATTCTTAATTTGGGTTTGTGATTTTGGGTAAACTCGAGTCTATACATGAAACCCCAAGTCCGCTTCTTTCTGTTAGTGTCAGAATTTGCATTCTGCCATCAGTGATCAAAATCACTCTTTCCATATTCATTGTAGGGGTCCCACTTAGAAATTTTTTATCTTTCCATTAGGTCATGCAAAAAATTGACTCATTGATGGTAGCCCTAGTCATAAAACGTCACTCTCCCTCAAAATTTCACATTTACTGACCCACCTTCATGTCTTGTTGAACATAAAACAATCTTAAAAGCTCATTTCACTGTGTCATTATGTAAATCAGAGTCAACCATGGAATCAGGTCATCCAAGGTCCCATTAAGTCAATTAGGTTTCATTTTTCAAGGTTCATAACACACCATTTTACCGCAATAAGGTCACCAAAGGTGTGAGAGTGACTCAAATAATACTTTCTCAATCATCTGCAGAGGATTTATCAGCATGTAAATATCATTTTTAAAGTTGTAATTTTGGTTTTAGAGTATGATTTTCATACCAAAATGTAATTTATTTGAAAACAAAAATGTATTTTTTTTTATTTTTATGTAATTTTATATTCATAATATGTAATAAGGTTTGTCCCAAGCTGCCAACTCAAACTTCACATGACAAACTGAAGAGAAACAAAGTCAAAGTGAAAAGTACCAAACTCCAACAACATCATCCTACAAAGAAGAAAAATCAAAGCAAAAGGGTAATCAACAAATGTTTTCAAAAAGGTGAAATGAACATTAGAAAAGTGGGTTTTTAAATCCAAATTCAAATTCACTTAAGTATTTATGACTCTTTGACATCTTTTCAAACTCATTTGTCTCCTCCAAACACCAAGCAAGCGCTCTAACACAACAAAATTTCAAGCTTCTAGGCGAAATTGCTAAGAAAAACTTAGCAGAGGGCGCAAATACTCTGTCGAGGGCACAAATGCACAGTTGAGGGCGCAAATACTCTGTCGAGGGCGCAAATGCACAGTTGAGGGCGCAAATTCTTGACAGATGGCACAAATGAACATGAAGCCCTAGAAACCTATTTAAGTGGCAAAAACATCATCTTCAAAGCTCCATCCGTCTACTTATCGACCTCCAATAAATCAGTAAGAGCTCATGCCATTAAAAATATCATCTTCATCAATCTATGTGTTGTGTTGTGAAGTGAGGTTATAATTTGGTGTTTAAATTTGTTTAAAACCCTAGTATCCCTATTGCATTTGTGAAAACTCTCAAATTTCACTCTCCTACACCTTTTCATCCTTCCCACACTTACAAAAACCCATTCCCAAACCCTTGTTTTGCAAAATCCCCTTTTCCTAAACCTTTTTCCCAAAACCCTAAGCCCTAGGTGTTACATCTACCTAGGCTCCCAATCCCCAAATCCATATCCTAAATCTCATTATACTACTACTCCATATCCCCTCCCCCATTTCACACATCCCTAGCAACATTTCCCTCATTTTCCCTTTCCCATTCCCCATTCCTAAAACATATTTCACACCATCCACTTCCCTAGGGTTTTGACAAAAACACCACGTCACAAGAAGAAGAAAACACATCATTCAGTGAAGGAGAGGAAACAAAGGTGAGGAGGCCACATAAAGGAGGAAGAGTACTCAGAATTGAACCTACAAACACTAGGTAACTCTTGGCTTCTCCTATGGCAGTGACATGTTTCAAACATGTGGGTTGCTTTGATTTCTGTGAATTGGTCCAGAACTACAAACCCTAATCAAGCAGAAAAAGAAGGGTAAGTTGGATTTTCTCATTGATGCATACATGATAGCATAGAATACCATATCAAGTCTCCATGAAGTAAGTCTGAAGCAATTTTGAGGAAATTTGAAGAAAATTTGGGAAAATTTGGAAAACTCTTTGAAGGCACATTTTCCAGAAATCCTGTTTGAGACACATCTTTGCAGAGCAGATTGTGAAAAAAAATTAAAAAATTTGGAAACTGGAGGAGATTTTTGTTCCTAAGATATCAAAGTACAAAAACCTATCTCACTTCTTACATAGGTATTACAGAATGAGAGATCCATTCACATCTTCACAGCCTATTTTTCTGCCTGTACAAAATCATGTTTGAGAAACCTTTTTGCAGAGAATATTGTGGGAAAAAAATGAATTTTGAGAAACCAGAGAAGGGTTTTGTTAACAACATTCCAAATAGAAAAAAATCTCTCAATTTTGCAAAAAAACTCATGGTTAGTGAGATATTTCTCCATCTTGGAGGCCAAGTTTTCTAGAAAATTCAGAAATTTTACACAGTTTGATTGTCATTTGCGCAACGCCCTAGGCGCTACGCAAATGATTAGGTCACTTTTTGAGGGAAAGAAAGATACCATTGGATTCCTAAAGACATAAGAATTCCAGAAAATCATGTTTCCAGCCTTGGTTTTCAGTTTTGATAGGTGAAAAAGTAAAAAAACCACCTAAAAATGACCTTTCTGCCCCTATTTTGACTTAGGCGTTGCACAAATACCAGTATTATGAGAATGAATTTTTGAGGGGGAAAAAGAGCTTCATTTTCAAAACTTTAGGCATATTCAGAAAGAGGACTATAAGGGCTTTCCAACAAGCCATCTTGGGCCTGATTGGGACACCTGTAGGTCATCCAAAAGTGACCCTGAACATAGAGGGCGCAAATGAAACTGCCCGGGTGCAAATGACAAAGGGAGGGTGCAAATGACCATTTTTCTGATTTTTTTGGAATTTCTCTGAAATTTTGACTTTTCTTCAAGAAATCATGTTTTTACTCATGTAATTAATGATGGTAAATGCTTGGGATTAGTTACCTAGGGGTAGATTCATTGGGTAAAAGTTATCATTGAGTCAAAATGAATTAGTTTGAATGTAATTAGGAATGAGTCACTTGGACCATCCTACACTTCAAATTTCAGTTCAGTATTTTGTGGATCTCTTCCTTTCCTCATGGATTCAACCCCTGAGGATGAGTGAATTTTGTTTTGATGTCTGTTTAGTCCCTTTCTTCACACTAAGGAAGGTTTGGAATCAGTTTGGATGTTAGCTTATTGATCAAGGAACTATTGTACTCAGTTTTGGCCAGTTAATAAAGAAGAGTTGCAACTATTTTTTGGGATACATGTGGTATGATGTTTATCATTTTTTTTTCTTCAGTTTCATATGTTTTAATGTGTTGTATTCATGTTCATTACATCTCTATGGTATGATTTCTTTCAAGTTGATAGGAAGAACACATGCTTGCTCATGCTAAGTTTTGGGAAAGATTTCATAATTTGTCCATTTTCCTCTATTTAGGAAGAATACATCTCTCATGCTCTTCCTGGATTCTCCTCAGTCTCGAAAACATCTCATCACAATCATCTTAAAGTGGTAAGCCTTATGCCTACCTTGCCCCATTGAATCCCTGCAACCCTATCTCATTTTCCCTAACCTAGCTCCCTTGACCTAATATATTCATCCAATGAAACCCAACCCAAATCAAATCAAATCAACCCCTACACTCATACCTAGCCTAAAAACCATAATTCCTCCAACCCTCTTGGCTGTGACCTTATGGAGAGAGCCCTCTCCGACTTGGTAGGGCTAGCTACCAAGTCAAAAGGTTGGTATGTCGTTACCTCTGTTGGGATTCCTTCTTCAGCCTTGGGAATCTGGAGGAGTGCTAACACTTTCAATCCATCGACTAATGTTCTTTCTTCAATCCTTGTTTAGGTGGGACTTCCAAATCTGCCTTTGCATTTTTTGAAGTTTACTCTCTCTTCAAGCCATTAGTTCACATTTTGGAAAGTTCCATTTTGCAAGTTGTGAAACTAAAAGTCATAACATTTCAACATATGCCAAAATATTTGTGGAAATGGACTTTAACAAAATGTTTCCATCATAAATAAATTTAACATGAAAAAACTATTCCTAGTCTTATAAGTTGGGCTATGAGAGAGTTTTGTTTTCATATAGAGCTTGTTAGAGATAGGGATTTCAACACATTGCCTCAAAGGGTCTAATATAAATGGGAAGCCTTGACTAAATCAACTTGGTGGGTTTATTATAAGGAAGATCATCAAAGAGTTTTGCATCCAAGTGGAACACCATCACAAGAAAATCCTCTTATTCATTTACATCTAGTACATCAAGAAATACAATAAGAAATAATGACTTGGAACTTGGACAAAGAGGAATTTGACTCTCTTGATTTGGGGCAAGAAAATCAAAGTCAATTAAGTCCATGATCGATGAAAAGTTGGGTAGTTCATGCTAAAGAAGTTGGGGCAGTAGAACAAGGAGAACTAATAAATCTAAAAATTTAGGGTTGGTTAGAATAGCAAGCTCCAACGAATGAAAAATCAACAAAAGTAGGTAAGAAGAAGAAATATTTTCTAACATTCCAACCAATGGTGACAAGAAAAAACGCCCACAATCCAATATAATTATGTATTGTTTTTGTCTTTTGTTTATGCAAGTAATTTGTGTGAATATACTCATGCAAGAAATTGTAGGATGTAGCTCTTTTAAGTATGTGGCAGAGCAGGCTAGTAATTTTGAACTAGAATTTTTAAGCCTAGCCATTGGACCACGAAAATACATTTTATCTTTTCATCTTGTACCTCTATTGCACAAGCTTTGCTACAACCTTTTTATTAATATATATTTCCTAGTTTTGGTTGTTTTAAAATAAAAACACAAATATGTGTATTAATGATCTTAAATAGATAATGTGTGTGTGTACGTGCATGTGTAAGTTAGGTAGTTCATGCTAAAGAATTTAAGGCAGCAGAACAAGGAGAACTATTAAATCTAGGCAATTCAGGGTTGGCTAGAATAGTAAGCTCAAATTTGCCATTACATTTGTCGAGAAGGGACACCCATTTCCAATTCTATTGCGTACAAGATTTTACAAGGGAGGACATGAATACATACGTTATGGGGATAAAATTATGTCAATCAAAGAGAGTCACAGTTCAGTGAGGGAAAGGAAATGAGTCTTTGTAAAACCGATGTTGTTGCCCTTGTCAAGGAAGTCATCGTTCCTCACTTTTGTTTGGTGAACTGATAAAATCGTTTTAGGAAATGATAAGATTTTTTTCTATGAGCCCCTATTCAACAGAATATGGCGATTGGTTCTTGTTCACATCAATTTCACTTTATATATAAAATTATAAAAGGGCATTGTCTACTGATGCCACAAATTTGCTAAAAAAATTGGAAATTTTGGCAAGATTATGATAAAATCCAGCAAATTTTTTTGAAAATCAGGGTTGTAGTTGTCAAACTTCAGAATTTTGGGTTCCACGGGGGTTCTTGATGGTGTTGAACCAATTTCCACCTTAAAAAAACGATTCAAACACTACAGGATTATGATTTTTTTAAAACAAAATTATAGGATTCCGGCAAGAAAACTGCCATCCCGACGAATTGGTGGTGTCGGTAGACAACCCCAAAATTATAAAATTTTAAAATGTTTTTAAATATTTTTATGTTTAGGGAAAATATATTTGATATTTAATCGAAATATTAAAAAAATGATACCTTTTTTTAAATCGTAATTTTATTTCATCATATGAGAGCAAAATTACATTCAGAAAAACACATTAACTATGAATAGCCTATCAAAGAAAAGTCAATTTGATGAGACATAGAAGTCTACAGTCGAAAAAAATTGGAGGTTGTTGGAAACAACAATGAAATAAAAGGCAAGTATTTTCCTATCAGACCATTTGTTGTCCAGTATGCATCAGCATCTGCTGACCATCCCAAATTGTTTGCTATCCAAATTGTTTGTCTATAGTCCATCTGCTATCCAAACCAACATCAATGCATTGCCCAAAAATGTTTTCTGACCATATTGTCCCTCAACTGTCCATTATGAAGCAACAGCTGCTGACAGTCCAAACTGTATGCTGTCAAGTTTCCCAAATCGTCCAAAATGACAACAATATTTCATAAAAAAAACCCAATATATTGTCCATGATTCCTATAGTATATTGTCAAAAATCTAGTCAACGAAAAACGTGCAAAATTCCTCGAAAAATAAGTCAGATTGCTAAAATAAAATAAAAGTGCTCCCTTCAGAAAGATGAAAGGAAACTTTGTAAATAAGCGGCAACAACCATCACTATGGAGGATAACGCCACCATGCCAATTTGAACTAAGCACCATGGTCTTAGAAATTTTATGAGAAATCTGGATGGTTGTAGAACTATTCCTTTCTACTCAGTCGAAAAGAGGGTGATGAAAGTACTCCACAGATTTGCCATCATGGTGCTCTTTCACCTTCCAGATCGCCACAGCCAACTGAAGCCCCTCCTTAGAGGCACGATCCGCATTTCCATTGTTCTCCATGTAGACATGATAGCAAGAGAAAGAGTCGAATCTGAGAATGATCTACTGTATAGAAGTTAACAGATTAGCAAGACCAAGATTTCTACATTGTTGGGTGCCCCTTGTCCAATTTATAACATTCATAGAGTCACCATAGATGTTGAGATTCCAGAATCCTTTCTCTGCAGCAAAAATAAGGAGGAGTTTGAAACTCAGAAGCTCATCATAGTTGTTTGAGCCCTCCCCAAGACCGACAGAGAGCTCAAAGAAGTGAGTTTCAGATAGAAATAGAAAATCTCCACCCCCACATACATTATTCTGCGCTGCCCCATCAAAAAATCCCCAAGGGATCTCCCTATCGATCTCCAATTCCATTACCTCCCTTTGATTTTCAGCTCGGATATGTTGAGAAAATGCAGAAATGAAACCAACTGACAGAGCACCAATGATTTCAGGGGTACATGTTGTCTCTTTGAAGATAAGATTGTCATGTGCTAGCCAACATTCCCAGATGACAAGAATAGGCAGAGCTTTGTGATTAGACTCAGCTGTAGAAGCCCACTAGGATTCCTAGCAAGAGTCACAGAGAGACCCTCCCATCTGCAGGGAAGGCTCAGCAGTCTAGAGCATTCCAACCACACCTCTTTAATGAAAGAACAGGTGAAAAAGAGGTGAATGCCCGATTCCTCATATGATTTGCAGAGGACACACCACCCAGGCCCCTGAAAGTTCCTTTTATGCAAAATGTCCCAAGTAGGGGCCTTATTTTCCAAAACACACCACATAAAGAGGCAAGTCTTAGGAGGACAATTGAGATTCCACAATTTCCTCCACCACCAGCGTTCTTCCCCATGAATTCCACCAGCACTCAGCTTTAAATATCCCGCCTTGGGAGAGTAGATACTTGAAGGATCGAAGTCCCAAACAATTTCATCCTCCCTCTCCCGAAGCAGAATATGAGAAAATTTTAAAGCTCCTATGTATGAATCTAGATCCCTTTCATCTGGAGCATCTAGGCCAAAAGAGGAAGCCAATCTCCAAGACTAAATCCATAGCTGTCTTTGAACCGGCTCAATAAGGTGGAAGAGAAAAGTGATCCCCCGCTGCCTCAGTGCCTCAATCGTATGTCCCAGGAGAAGGTGTTGTTGAACGCTACCCATCCACAGATCCTCTCCAACTCTGAGGCTCCTACCACTGCCAACATTCCAGACCAGGTTAGATTCCAGAATGTGAAAATAATTTACCATCACCTTCCAAATCACCGGCCCTCCAATATGAGAATTTCTAGGATTCCTAATCCAATCTTCTATGGACACATGTTCAAGATATTTTTGAGCTATCACTTGGGTCCAAAGGCTGGCCGATTTAATAAGTCTCCATCCTCCCTTTGCAACAAGGGCCTGAGCAAAAAGGAAGATATTCTTTAGGCCCCAACCCTTTGGGCACAACAATTTTTTCCCATATAACCCAAGGGGTTACCTGTGTATCCTTCTTCCCACTCCATAGAAATCTGAAGCAGACTAGTCGAGCAACTTCCAGAATGCCTTTTGGAATCCAAAAAAGAGACACCCAATACACAGAAATAACCTCCAACATCAACTTCACCAAGATCAACCTCCCAGGTCTTGAAAGCCATTTGTGGCTCCACACTTTTAACCTCTTTTCCAATTTTTCCAAAAGACACATCCAATCTTGTTTTTTATAAGAATTTGGTTTTATATGAAAACCCAAGTATTTCAAACCATCATTTAACCCTGTCAGATTAAATGGAAAGTTCTGAATGATCTCAAGTCGCTCCTCAACCCTTAAAAGATGAGTGGTAAGGGTTGACTTACCAAAATTCACCTCCACACCAGTAGCCTTGGAAAACATGTCCAAAATCTCCATTAGAGTATGTGCATCCCTCACTAAGCCAGGACATAAAAATAAGACATCATCCACAGAGAGGAGGTGTGTAATAAATAGATTTGGGGTGATATTAATGCCCATCAAGGTTCCTTGTCTCTTAGCCTCCTTAAGGGCCCTGATCAAACTCTCACCAACCAACAAGAACAACAGAGGAGATAGAGGGTAGCCCTGGCGAAGCCCTCTTTTAGCATACAAAAAGGGGGAGGCTGCCCCATTAATCAAAACAGATAAAGAAACTATTGTAATACAGCTCATTATCCACCTGATAAAACCAATACCAAAGCCAAGATGGGTCAAAAGCATACGAATATACATCCAACTTACTCGATCATAGGATTTGGAGAGGTCAATTTTCAGAACTGCCCCCTTGAGGTTCTTAGTTTTCAGACTATGTATGCCTTCCTGAGCAACCCCAATGGCTTCATGTATTTTCTGCCCTTCAAGAAAGGCAAAGTGTTCACCAGAGAAATGTGCAGAAAGGATGCTCTTAAGTATTCTAGCAATAACCTTAGAGACCACCTTATAAATTCAATTGCACAGTGAGATAGGGTGGAAATCATTCAGGGAAGAAGGTTTGTCAACTTTCAGAATTAAAGCTATAAAGGTAGAGTTAAAAATAGCTCGAATCCTCCCTAATACTCTGGTGTCTTCAACCACTTTCAACAAATCCTATCTAAGCAAGTCATAAAGATCCAAAAAGAATTCAATTGTCTAGCCATCAGGCTCAAGACGCTTGTCTTTTTTATAAATTTTAAGCACTTCCTTCATTTCCTTCTTCGACAGATCTTCCATCAAAGACTTATTGTCTTCCTCCTCCACAAACCTTGGGAACAACTGAGAAACTCTAATGACTTCTGCAATGGAGGCCTGAATTGGAGCTTTAAAAAGAGCCTTGAAATGGTCTACCCCTAATTTTTCTTCGCTTCAAAAGAAGAATGTTTAGCTCCTTGATCATCAGTCAAGATCAAAATAGTATTAGCTGCCTTCCTACCTCTAGCATAAGCATGAAAAAAAATTGTATTATTGTCCCCACACGCCAGCCAAATAGCCCTGCATTTCAACCTCCAAGACTCCTCCTTCTCCATTGGGAGTGTATTCCTTCTCCCTTCCAGATGAACCAGAGAGTCCTTTGCCTCATGGGACAAAAAAGCCCCTCCATCCCCTTCATAAATCACGTGAAGGTCTTCTTCCACCTACTTCATCTCACTGTCCTCCCTCTGCCTCTTTGTCTCAGACCAATCCTTGATGGCACCCTTAAGACGGTTAATGTTATCAACAAACTGAAAAACAACAGAGCCGGTACTAACATGATTAAAGGACTTGGGGGCTTCAACAGCCCGATTTTAAATTCCCAAAAAATGGCAAAGTGGTTCAAAGCACCTCCACTTCCGATCCACTGTCTAATTTGAAAAAGTCTGTCCACAACCTATTCTGCCACCAGAAAACGATCAAGCCTCTTCACCACTCTACCTTCTCCACATATTTTATTCTTCAAGGTTGGTTTGAGCTTGATGGGATCAATATCTAACAAATTCTTCTCCTCCAATTTCTGGGTGAAATAACCAGTCAGAAAATCAGCATGTGCATGAGGACCCCAAACCTCCAATTGATCCAGTGAGAAATTGAGATCCCCACCCAGAATCACTGAGTCCCCTCTGAGCAATGGGTTGCTAAAAAGAGATTCCCAGAAGGGGATACTATTAAGATAAGGACCATAAATATTAAAAAAAGTAAAATATTCTCCTAATTCCAATACCAAGAAATTAAAACCAAGGACCGAATCCATGCCCCAAGAATTCAAAGACTTGATCTTTCTTTCATTCTACCCCACCGCCAAGCCACCTGAACGACCTCTAACATCCATAGTTTCAAAAGGCCACCCCGGAAGCCAACTTTCCAATCTTGATTTGACTGCAACTCCTTCTCCTAAAGTCTCTTGTAACAAAATAATATGCGGGTGTTCAAGAGAAATCACCCTAAGGAAAGTTGATTTTTTATGGGGACCTGCCAAACCCCTGCAATTAAAGGACATAATATTCATCTATAACCCTTTTGTGGGGTTTGAACTGATCTAAGTGCCCTTTCAATAGATTGTTGTTTCCCATCATGGAGATCCATTTTAGCCTTACTCTAAGCCTTAGCCAAATAGGATATCCTTCCCCTTCCACGAAAAACTGGGATCTTCCCCTTTACCAAACCTCCAGAAGCTTTCTTAGCACTAGACCTCAGATAATACCTAGAATCTGAGGAATTTGATGGTGAAGGGTGAGGATCCATCTCTTCTTCGATGGGATGAGGATCCAAAGAGAGCGGAAGACCCTCCACAAAAGCTGCATGCAAGACAAAAAAAGTAGGGGATGGTTGAGGGAGACCAGAGAAAAATGAAAATTTCCTTAGACCCTCCACCCAATCCATACCAGAGAGCGAGAAATTATTAAGAAATAAATTAATCGATGAAGAGAGAGGGATAGAAGGAGAACCCAGGAGGGAAGACCCCAGTAGATTCTGAGCAACCAAAATCTTTCCTACATCCCCCACTGGCTGAGAAACCTCAATGTCCTCCTTTTGACGGCTGATATCCACCTCTTCACTGGCTGGATCACTGCCAGGATCATGAGAAAACGAAGGTTGAGGAAAAGGTAATCCTGAACCTTCCACCTCCGAGCCCTTCTCCATATCACTCCTGTGAAAACACCGACCATTTAAAGGGCGAAAGGAAAGCCTGCAAACTGAGGCCGGATGACCATAGGCATGACATCTTCAGCATCTGAAAGGCACATTTTCATAATCCATCACCTTCTTAATCTCATAAGGCCCCCACCTTAGATTCATGGTTTCCACAAGACCTTCTCTGACATTTATATTTACCATAATCTGAGCCACTTGCCTTTGTTTAGTCTCCAGAAAGGAGAGGTCAGCTTCCAGGAAGTTCTCGAAGATATTACCAATGCACCGGAGGTGATCCACAGTCTAGTAATGGAGCGGCAAACCAGGCAGACTCACCCACAGAGGAAACAAATCCACCCTCTCCCTACTAGTATAAAAAATAGGATGCCAGGGATTGATAAGAAAAGGAGTGTGATCCAAAGCCCAGTTCTGATGCAACACCCACTACACATGATCTGATTTCAAAAAATTGAAGGCGAACCACCCCCTCGTGAGAGTCACAACTTCTGGCACATAACCAATAACTTCCTTCTATTTTGGTTATGCCCACAAAACCACTGATTTCAGAGAAAAGGACCTCCCCATAACCCTTCCCACCAGAGTCCGGTTAGTCATCTGGAGCACCTGCACCCAACCAATATCTTCTCCTAGCACATAATTATAGTCCGCCTTCTTTGATTTCATCCATATTTTTCTATTGCGCCTTCCAAATCCCCTCCTAGGTTGTTTCCCTTCTGCAACATAGTTAAGGCCCGGGCCATTTCCCCCTACACCCCCGGGGCTAGAGAAACCATGCTACTCAGAAGACCCAAGAGGCCCAGCTAATGACCATGGTTCCACCTCCCCGGACGATTGACCTCCCGTGCCACATCCTAGAAAAGAGAAAATTTCCAAGGGCCCAGTCCAATCAAGATCAAACCCTCCTCCAACAGTCTCTGCTCCCTGAACTCCTTCGAAGACATGTGATTGGGACCCATCCTTTTTTGACCATAGGATAAATTTCTCTGCATCACTCCAGCACTCCAAAATCTGCACATGCTGCACATTCTCTGTGATCTGAATTTCTCGCTCGCCGCCATTCAAACCAGCCCCATTTGAATCTCCATCCATTCGATGTTTCCACCCCTTCAAGAGACCATCTAATATAAACAAGGTGCATTACCCTAATGGAAATTATTATTTATATATATAATGATTTAATTTTAAAGCTATAGCTAAGTTAAACATTATGAGATTCCGTCCATGGGATCTTGGATAGATAGTGATCAGGTGCTCTTTTAAGGCACTCCTTGATGTAAAGTCACCGGTTCAATTCCTCTCCCCGATTGGGTTGATATATTGGACATGAAGAAGATGTAGTCCTGCCAAGCTTACAAAAAAAAAACATTATGAGATTCCTTTATTTGTGGGGTAAGGCAACATGTTCTTAATCATTAGGCCAACACAAGCTGTATGTATATAAAATTTAGTTTTAATGCAACTATATTATTCTTAAAAATTCTAACATCAATATATCCATGCTAACATGATAATGCTATTATTGTTAAATTTTTATCCAACACCAAGTAAAAATACTAAAAATTCTATGATCAACAATGTCTCTCCTACGATCAATAGTCATAGCTAAGGTTCAATTCTAACTGCATGTAGAAAGCTATCATGTTCTTTTTGAGCTCTTTCATTCATCTATCTGCTTCGTAATGTCAATGTCAAGGTCCACGTCTCTTTCTAGAAGCCTTTTGAGCCATTTATCTACTTTGATTAGGCCCTCTAGCATGTTATCTGTGAGTAGCATCAAGGTCAGTTTTTCTAACATTCAAAGTGGTCATTCTTCCAAGGATATATTTTTGAAGAGCTTTTTGTTTGCCCCCCTTCCACCCCTTTCCTTTCTATTGTACGAAGCCCCTAATTTAACCATGCCCATGGGGCCAAATGCATATGAATATGTAAATTTCTTTAGATCCAATGACTTGGTTTGTCACTTTAATAGGTTTTGGCATTAATTAGTTGATCTTCATGACTAGATCTAAAAAATCATGGATGTCACTGATTTAAAAAGGTATCTTCATCCACCCTTGTGTGAGGGGTTTCTTCATTGTTAAGATGGACATTGCAAAAAGATAGGTTTTTTATTCTTAATTTAGGTGTGTGATTTTGGGTAAACTCGAGTCTATACATGATGGCCCAAGTCCCCTTCTTCAATCCATCAACTAATTTTCTTCAATCCTTGTTTGGGAGGGACTTCCAAAAATGCCTTTGCATTTTTTGAAGTTTACTCTCTCTTCAGGCCATTAGTTCACATTTTGGAAAGTTTCATTTGGGTAGTTCATGCTAAAGAAGTTGAGGCAGTAGAACAAGGAGAAATGTTAAATCTAAAAAATTTAGGGTTGGTTAGAATAGTAAGCTCCAACAAATACAAAATAAGTATCGAAAAAAGTAGGTAAGAAGAAGAAATCTTTGTCAACATTCCAACCAATGGTGACAAGAAAACAAGCCCACAACCCAATATAATTATGTATTGTTTTTGTCTTTTATGTATGCAAGTAATTTGTGTGAATATACTCATGCAAGAAATTGTAGGATGTAGCTCTTTTAAGTATGTGGCAGAGTAGGCCAGTAATTTTGAACTTAAAAAATCAGGTTTTATGCAAAGTTTGGAGGTCAAAACATCAAGGATTGACCACAGTGAATGCTGGTCAATGCATAACAAACAACCCTAAAACTGGTACGTAGATTTTCCCAGCTTTAGCTCCGCACGTGTGAAGGAAAGAGGCCTCCAAAGGCTGATCGAACCAATCAGATCACAAGAGAGAATGTGCAATGAGTTGATGAGAAAATTATCTCCAAGTCTCTCCAATTTATATCCATCAGTGAGGGTGTGTGAAACATCTATTAGGCTTGTGAGCCTACGTTACAAATCTAGCCGACCTTGCACATGACATGTGGAAAATAAAATCAAAATATATGTTTTGCTCATCCAAACAAGATGATATTTAGCTCAATCTCGCACCTCTCTGAAAGAGGAATCCAACAAAAATATAATCATCATCATATGAGCAGTGCAACATGGATTTTGGACCTAGTTTCCCAAAATTAACACTCCCTCTCAACTAATGAGAACTCCATCTGTCCACCTATGCCATCCAGATATCAATACCATCGTGTACTATCATATAGCATCGTGCGTCATCCTGTCATAACTTTATTTGCTGGCTCTTCTTTGCAAAATAGAACAAAAGGTGAATCACAAAGACATCACACACAATTGACCCAAAGTCAGCTTAGAGGTTAAAACCTCTCTTGGACTCAAAAAGAGTCTCATACTACCCCGAAGTTAGTTTACTGACCCGAAGTCAATTTAAAGGTAAAAACCTCATTAGACTTGATGCCAGATCAAGGTGTTGGACACGTGCCATCCTAGACATAGAGAGTACGAGAATCTCTGATGTGTCCATCGACCTTGTTATTGGTATTTATACACATTTCCCACCTCATTGGCCAAATGAGAGGTACTTCCCATGGGTCTGAAACTCCATGGGTAGGATGCATGTGGGGCATAGATCAAAGAGAGGTGAACCAACTCAATATCATAACTATGGGGCAGAAGCACAGCAAGGTTCAGCAAGCCTAGCCCCGTATGTGCTTATAGCTCCAAGAAGCTATCCCTAAGCCCCTTGGAGCTCTTAGAGTTCATAGTCCAACTCAAGCAGGACCCTCACAATAGGGTCTTTCAATGATTCCAAGCTTATCACGGAAGGTTAGGAACTTGACCTTCCCTAGGAGCTTCATGAGAATATTTGTGACCTACTCATCAGTTCTTATATGATCGAGCCTTACAACACCCTGTTGAGTCCCGAATTTGTCTCTTTTCCATACACTTTTCCATATCTCTTTCACTCACCTAAACCTCCAAAATTGTCAATATCATGTGCAAAAGGGTATCTAACATGGTTTTTAATTATGTTTGTGTGTTTTCTATTTGATTTAGATTTTGTTCATACTACCTGCGGAAACTTAATACTTTTCTCATGTGCTCGCCGCAACTTTTCCATAGTCATTTTAGGGATATCAATTTCACATGAAAATAATCAAGTGAAAATGAACACATAAAAAGTTAGGAATGATAAGACATGTCTGTCCTATTGGTCTAATGAAATTGGCCAAGGAAAGCCGTTGGTCAAAGCCATCCACTGTGAAGTCAACTGTGAGGCTCATGCCTACTGGACTTGCTGGCATAGAAACATCCATACACAAGCTTCTGCAAGCTGTAGAAGCACTTGACATCCTGCTTTCCCCCATGGGAACCTAAGCGCCCACCTTCCATAGATCTGATCCGTTTTCCAACATGGCCATACTCCTATATCCGTGGCCTTAGTGGTCTACGTGCTGGCTGCTATCATAAACTTCAGGAGACAGTTACATTTTGTTGCTTTATAAAGAGCGTTTGCATACGCACATAGAGTTAGTGAATGTGAGTTGATAGTTGTTAGTTGATATAGCTGTTGAGTTGATGTGCGTACTCTGTTATGTGGTGATTACGCTGCCTTGAGCCGTAATACCACCAGTCTGTAATGACTTGCTTTTTAATGTGAAAAACTATGTTTTCATAACTTAATTTGTGTTGAGGATCGTTACCAAAGCTGCGTAGAGGGCCCCTGCTCAGCCGAGGTTCTGTGTATTAATGTATATATTTTTCATTTCATTTCTTTAAGCAGTCATTGTATCATAACCCATTACATGTTCATATTTCATAATTGTTTCATTTCTGTTCATACATTTCTGTAATTTCCATTGCATTTCTGTCTTTTATGTTTTTATGATTGTTAAAACACTGATCAGTTTTCTTGTGCAGGTTTTAGGTAGACAGCCCGGAGCATTTTCATAGTATTTTTGCTAATGATATGAAACTGACATTATTCTGCTGCTAGTTTTCTTTCCACAGTCTTTGTTTAACTTCAGTCTTGTCTTGTGCACTTCAGTTTTGCTTATCTGATTCAGTAGTTAAAATTAGACATATTAATCTACTCATAGTGTCTTCAGCTACCTCCGAAAGCCACAGCTGGACTGATGGTGAGGGGCTGCATGATGAAATGTGTAGTTTAGTATTAGTTTCCTTTCTGCAAAATTAGATATATTAAGCTGCTCATAGCGTCTTCAGTTTCCTCCGAAAGCCGCAACTGGACTGATGGTGAGGGGCTGCATGATGAAGTGTGTAGTTTAGTATTAGTTTCTTTTCCGCAAACTTAAATATATTGAATCATGTATGACATCTTCAATTGCCTCCGAAAGCCACAGCTGGATTGATGGCGAGGGATTGAATCATGTGTGTATGGTTTAGTATTAGTTTACTTTTTGCAAATTAAATATCAGTTACACAAGTTGTTTATGATTACTTCCACAAGTCATAGCTGGTCTAATGATGAAGGGTCAGAAAATGAATTGATGTAATCTGGTTTAGATTTCTTTCATTGCAACTTTGAATTTCCATAAGCGTAGTTTCTTTTGTGTTCTGTTGGCAGCAAGAATAGTTTAGTTTTCATATTCACTAGTTTCTTGTTTTGATTCATTAGATTAACAGCACTTTCCATTTCAGCAGTTTACTTTCTTTTGTCATTGTAATTCCAATTTGCTTTTGAAGTTTCGAGATTGGAAAATCATTATAGAGGAATATCATTTCCTTGAACAATTATAACCAAGCTTGTTTCTCACTTTAGAATTTCCATTTCACCTTAGAAAGACCATAAACGACAAAAAGATAAGAAGGAGGTTATCTTGCACATATAGTGCGCCGCACTTCATCAGCTTACGATTCCCGGATTGACAATTAAATGCAGCAATTTAGGACACACTAAATTGACCAAACATTCAACGAAGGAAACGAGCCACATGGGCAGGCTAGGAATGACAAGGACATGGTTCGTGTCCTATTGGTTCAATGAAATTCGTCAAGGAAAGCCGCGGTCAAAGCCATCCACGTGGAAGTCAACTGTGGAGTTCTATGTCGGCTGGACTCTGTTTCGTGGCATAGAAACATCCATACGGACGTTTCCCAAGCTTGTGGAAGTTAATTGACATCTGTGCAAAGTTCTGGAGTTGAATTTAAGCGCCCACCTTCCATAGATCCGTTTCCCAAACATGGCCATACTCCTAAATCCGTGGCCTTCGTGGTCTACGTGTTGGCTGCTATCATAAACTTCGGGAAACAGTTACATTTTATTGCTTTATAAAGAGCGTTTGCATACGCACGTAGAGTTAGTGAATGTGAGTTGATAGTTGTTAGTTGTTAAGTTGATGTGCGTACTCTGTTATGTGGTGATTACGCTGCCTTGAGCCGTAATACCACCACTGTAATGACTTTCCTTTTAATGTGAAAAACTATGTTTCATAACTTAATTCGTGTTTGAAGATCATACCAGAGCTGCGTAGAGGGCCCCTGCTCAGCCGAGGTTCTGTGTATTAATGTATATATTTTTCATTTCATTTCTTTAAGTAATCATTGTATCATAACCCATTACATGTTCATATTTCATAGTTTTTTTATTTCTGTTCATACATTTCTGTAATTTCCATTGCATTCCTGTCTTTTATGTTTTTATGATTGTTAAAATACTGATCAGTTTTCTTGTGCAGGTTTTAGGTAGACACCCCGGGGCATTTTCATAGTATTTTCGCTAATGATATAAAACTGATATTATTCTGCTGCTAGTTTTCTTTCACAGTCTTTGTTTAACTTCAGTTTTGTTTTGTGCATTTCAGTTTTGTTTATCTGATTCAGTAGTTAAAATTAGACATATTAAGCTACTCATAGTGTCTTCGGCTACCTCCGAAAGCCACAGCTGGACTGATGGTGAGGGGCTGCATGATGAGATGTGTAGTTTAGTATTAGTTTCCTTTCTGCAAAATTAGATATATTAAGCTACTCATAGTGTCTTCAGCTACCTCCGAAAGCCACAGCTGGACTGATGGTGAGGGGCTGCATGATGAAGTGTGTAGTTTAGTATTAGTTTCTTTTCTGCAAACTTAGATATATTGAATCATGTATGACATCTTCAATTTCCTCCGAAAGCCACAGCTGGACTGATGGCGAGGGATTGAATCATGTATGTATGGTTTAGTATTAGTTTACTTTCTGCAAATTAAATATCAGTTACACAAGTTGTTTATGATTACTTCCGCAAGTCATAGCTGGTCTAATGATGAAGGGTCGGAAAATGAATTGATGTAATCTGATTTAGATTTCTTTCATTGCAATTTTGAATTTCCATAAGCGTAGTTTCTTTTGTGTTCAGTTGGCAGCAAGAATAGTTTAGTTTTCATATTCACTAGTTTCTTGTTTTGATTCATTAGATTAACAGCACTTTCCATTTCAGCAGTTTACTTTCTTTTGTCATTGTAATTCCAATTTGCTTTTGAAGTTTTGAGATTGGAAAATCATTATAGGGGAATATCATTTCCTTGAACAATTATAACCAAGCTTGTTTCTCACTTTAGAATTTCCATTTCACCTTAGAAAGACCGTAAACGACAAAAAGATAAGAAAGAGGTTATCTTGCACATATAGTGCGCCGCACTTCATCAGCTTACGATTCCCGGATTGACAATTAAATGCAGCAATTTAGGACACACTAAATTGACCAAACATTCAACGAAGGAAACGAGCCACATGGGCAGGCTAGGAATGACAAGGACATGGTTCGTGTCCTATTGGTTTAAGTAAATTCGTCAAGGAAAGCCGCGGTCAAAGCCATCCACGTGGAAGTCAACTGTGGAGTTCTATGTCGGCTGGACTCTGTTTCGTGGCATAGAAACATCCATACGGCCGTTTCCCAAGCTTGTGGAAGTTAATTGACATCTGTGCAAAGTTCTGGAGTTGAATTTAAGCGCCCACCTTCCATAGATCCGTTTCCCAAACATGGCCATACTCCTAAATCAGTGGCCTTCGTGGTCTACGTGTTGGCTGCTATCATAAACTTCAGGAAACAGTTACATTTTATTGCTTTATAAAGAGCGTTTGCATACGCACGTAGAGTTAGTGAATGTGAGTTGATAGTTGTTAGTTGTTAAGTTGATGTGCGTACTCTGTTATGTGGTGATTACGATGCCTTGAGCCGTAATACCACCAGCCTGTAATGACTTTCTTTTTAATGTGAAAAACTTTGTTTCATAACTTAATTCGTGTTTGAAGATCATACCAGAGCTGCGTAGAGGGCCCCTGCTCAGCCGAGGTTCTGTGTATTAATGTATATATTTTTCATTTCATTTCTTTGAGTAATCATTGTATCATAACCCATTACATGTTCATATTTCATAGTTGTTTTATTTCTGTTCATACATTTCTGTAATTTCCATTGCATTCCTGTCTTTTATGTTTTTTTATGATTGTTAAGACACTGATCAGTTTTCTTGTGCAGGTTTTAGGTAGACACCCCGGGGCATTTTCATAGTATTTTTGCTAATGATATGAAACTGATATTATTCTGCTGCTAGTTTTCTTTCACAGTCTTTGTTTAACTTCAGTATTGTTTTGTGCATTTCAGTTTTGTTTATCTGATTCAATAGTTAAAATTAGACATATTAAGCTACTCATAGTGTCTTCAGCTACCTCCGAAAGCCACAGCTGGACTGATGGTGAGGGGCTGCATGATGAGATGTGTAGTTTAGTATAAGTTTCCTTTCTGCAAAATTAGATATATTAAGCTGCTCATAGCGTCTTCAGTTTCCTCCGAAAGCCACAGCTGGACTGATGGTGAGGGGCTGCATGATGAAGTGTGTAGTTTAGTATTAGTTTCTTTTCCGCAAACTTAAATATATTGAATCATGTATGGCATCTTCAATTGCCTCCGAAAGCCACAGCTGGACTGATGGCGAGGGATTGAATCATGTGTGTATGGTTTAGTATTAGTTTACTTTCTGCAAATTAAATATCAGTTACACAAGTTGTTTATGATTACTTCCTCAAGTCATAGCTGGTCTAATGATGAAGGGTCAGAAAATGAATTGATGTAATCTGATTTAGATTTATTTCATTGCAATTTTGAATTTCCATAAGCGTAGTTTCTTTTGTGTTCAGTTGGCAGCAAAAATAGTTTAGTTTTCATGTTCACTAGTTTCTTGTTTTGATTCATTAGATTAACGGCCGCATTCCATTTCGAGTTTACTTTCTTTTGTCATTGTAATTTCAATTTGCTTTTGAAGTGTCGAGATTGGTAAATCATTATAGGGGATATCACTTCCTTGAACAATTATACCCAAGCTTGTTTCTCACTTTAGAATTTCCATTTCACCTTAGAAAGACCATAAACGACAAAAAGATAAGAAAGAGGTTATCTTGCACATATAGTGCGCCGCACTTCATCAGCTTACGATTCCCGGATTGACAATTAAATGCAGCAATTTAGGACACACTAAATTGACCAAACACACCCCGCTGTACCATATCCCAAATAAAGTGGTACCTGATATCAATATGCTTGGATCAATCGTGGAACACATGATTCTTAGAAAGATGAATCCCACTCTAGTTATCACAAAGGATAACGGTAGTATATATCACATGCCCAAACATCTCTCTGAAGAGCTTTCACAAGCAAACAACTTCACAACAAGCCATACTCGCTGCAATGTATTCAGCCTCAGCAGTGCTCAAAGCCACTAAATTTTTCTTCCTGCTCATCTAAGATATCGAAGCAAAATCCAATGTGAAGTAGCATCTAGATGTGCTCTTGTGATCCACCACACTGCCAGCCCAATCGACATCAGTATATCCATGGAGTCTCAAACTCTCAGTAGTGTATCTCAACCCATGGTTGATTGTTCCCTGAAGATATCTCAATAGATTCTTGGCACCAATCCAGTGAATGTGATGAGGATCAACAATATGTTGACTCAAAGTGTTCACTGCAAAACATACGTTCATACGGGAGTTCATTGGGAACATCAGGGCCCCCACAAGTTATCGATACTCGGTGGGATTTCCCATCTTGGGCCCAACAACGTTTCCACACAACTTCTTAAATTTGAGTTCCATTGGTGTCAACACAGACTTACATTCTAGCATACCAAATCTCTCCAGCAACTTCATGACATATTTTCCTTGAGAAAGGAAAATCCTTCATGGCCTTTGCCAGAACTCCAATCCTAGAAAGCAATGCATCATTCCTAGGTCTTTCATCTCAAATTCGGAAGCTAGTTCCATCTTACACTGATGAATGAGAGGGTAAACACCTGTCAGGAAGAGATCGTCCACATATGGAACTAGAATGAGAGGCATTTTTCTATCTACCTTAAAATAAAGGTTTGGATCAACATTACTTCGAGTGAAGCCCAACTTCATGGCCGATTTTTATTGGAAAAACTCTTTGCCTCGCAATTGTTGCTTGTGGTGGCTTTCTTGTAGCATTTTATAGTGTAAAATGCAAGTACATATTTTATATGTTAAATATGAAGCATTTTATGAAAGAGAGAGAGCGTGTGTCTCAAATCAGGCTTTGTAATGAATTGGGTTCATATTAGTGCCACAATAATAGCTTTTAACTTCGATGTTTGCAAACCGTGATCAGCCTAATCACAACACATGGATTTTTGGGTAAATCATTTCGGTTTATGTATTTGAAATATAGAAATTCTTAGAATCATTCTTTATTGATGTGGGTTTTCGTTTAACCTCAAAATGAAATATTTTTGCTCTGATAGTCCTAGCGGCCAACAACGCATTGGCTCACTAGTGAGGATGATGAGGTATTAAATAATAGGTAGGTAAATAGTAGGTATAATAAAGTTCATATAAACCATAGTAAGGAAAAATCTTGACTTTTGTGGACCATAATAGTGCTTGAACTAAGGCCTGTATCCAAATAAAAATCAAGACAATGGAAAAAAATATACAACAATGAAACTTAAGGAATTCATAAGGTAATTGAAGATTTTCAATTCTTGAAATCATACTTACTTGAAACTTGCTTTGTAAAGGACCACTTTATACTAAAGGGGAAAATGCTAAAAAGGTATCAAGGAAATAGTTGCAGACTTGGCAATCAAAACTCAATAAGGTGTATAAATAAGCATGTAATCAATAATTAAAATTGTCCAAATTTTCAAATTTATGGTGCAGTGAGTTAAATTCTTGTCAGTCCCAAGTTGATGGAAATAAAAAACTAGTCCAGTTACTATTAGAAATATCAAATCCTAGGTGTTATATTTTTTCCTTGTTTGCTCAATAGTTGTGTTAAAATTGGCAGCTAGGGCCAAATTCCACTTTGGTCTATTCAGTTGATGGAGATAATAATCCTATTGAATTCCTCTTTTCGAGAGGACAAAATCGATCTAAATATCGTCAAATTTGTTCAAGGAAAATATTTGTTTATTCAAAAGGAAATGCTATAAGACATAATTTTGTTTAGGCGGGAAAAATAAAAAAATTAAATTTCAAATTTGCCTCCAAATTTTTAGGTTGGCCTTCCCTCCATCTTGTATATAAAGAGGAGCCTACATCCTCATATCAATCATCCTATCACACTTTTTCTCTCTCTGAAATGGTTGCATAAGGAAGGGATGCTCCAACGAAGAAGGAAGGGTTGAATTGATGTCTTGGATGGGCTATCTTAAGGACCGAGTTCCTAAGGAAGGAGACCGAGCTTGTTTGAGGCTGGTTCGAATTTGTTTGACTATTTTGTGGGTAGTTCCATGTCACAATTGCAGCAGAAAGAAATCCATAGTCATGAGGGTCATTTATATAATGCTTGGGCTCATTCTTGGTTGGAATTTCTACCCTATAGCAAGCCACAACCCTAGTTGTGTGCTTCAGGAGGGCCACAGGCATAGATATCCCTTGAAAAGGGACTAGAGGACTGATAGGAGGTCGCACGTATTGAACCTCTTGTGCTGGAGGCTTTATCACTTGTTTTTAGGCTAGCTACTAACCTAGATCAGTAGCAGAGGTATTTTAAAGGTGGCCATAGTCAAGCAGAAGTTTGGAAGGTTAGGACAATGTGTTATAGCAGCCTGCCAGCAAACTTATTCCATCATATGTGGGTTGATAAACTTGAAGGAAATACATCCTATAGTAGTGATAGATTGCTTTTGTAGCTTGTCACCAAACCCTAACATGAACACCAGTATTCAAAAGCGTTTTCAGCAGTATGTTTCAAGCCTAAGAGGGCACAAATTGTCCTCTACAAAATAACGTTCCCGAGGCAGGCTGCAACTATGTATCTAAGGACATTGATATTGAATCTACAAATTAGCAAGTCAATATTGACCTTGAATTATTGTACTCTCCCTCTGTTGAACATTTGATATTGATAGTAAGAATAATTGATCAAGGGTTTTCCCCATCTTGGGGTTTTTCCATGGCTTGAGCCATATCCTTGTGTTCTCTTGTCTTGACTTGTCTTCTGTATCTATTGTTTATGTTATTTCTCCAGTTCCTATTAGTTATGATTCATATGATTGCTAATGGATATGATATGTTTTAAATAAATGGGCTACTATGGAATTCTAAAGTAGCTGTCCTATGCAAAGAACATACAATTTTAACATGGTATCAGAGCACAGGTGAGGACAAGCCCAAGCACAAGACAATGCAATCACTATGAATATCATAAGGTTCAACCTCTTATCTATACAATTTATCAAAAGAGACTAGCAAAGATAGTTCGATCTCCTTTTCAAATTCTTGTAAGATGATTTTGGATTATGTGATAAGAAGGTTCAACAAACAAGGGCTTATGTTACTAAAATATTTTCGATCTTGTTGAGAAAAGATCAATCTTTACAGGAAGTGTTTTATTTCATCAGAAATAAGTTTCAGGCATCACCAATATATATTTAAACTTCTATATTCCTTGTATCACCAAAGTAATCTTTACAATGGTATGACTACATATCAACCTTATTCGTACCCTCTCAAAAATCTATTCAAACTCTAGATGCATTCTTTAAGGCTCGTATTCATAAGAGTCTCTATGTGAGTATTCCGAGTCTAATTTTTGTGATCATGCTATGGTCAAATCTCGAGTGTGGCACACTTCTTTTCCTTGATGTCATGAATTCACTTAGTATATATATTTGACTTCCAAGAAGAATTAAGCCGACCCATACCAGTTCAAGAGAAAAGAAACTATAGTTGAATGGTTCGATATCTTTCTTCAGATTTGGCTTGAAATCTTTGTCCTAATTTTATTGAAAACTTGACATGGTAGCTTGCACAAGATTCCTATGGAAACAATATAGATTCATATCCAACATATAGTCCTGTATTTCTAGTTTGGGACCTACATCCTTGAAATATAGTTCAATCTGAAGGTGACTCAAGTACGTTAGCAAATATCATATTTTCGTCGAAACTTAAAAAATCGTTAATGTCATATCTGTGTAGACCATTATGTTATAAATGAAAAGGTAGTGTTGAATGTTCTTTCATATTGATGTATTTCATCTTGAACTGGCATAATTAAGACGATAGCTATGGCAAGGCCTTATCATATACAGGCCCGTAGCATCTATAAATTGTTCAGAAGCGGAAATTTAGTCTTCCAGCAATGAAGAAAATGGATGACACATAATTCACCAGACCTTACAATGCATCTCGTAAACCTTTTTCTTATGAAACCAGCTCCAAAAATAGAAGAAAAGAGAGATCAACGCCTTAGAAATCAACCACTTCAAGGGGGAAACCTCCAATACATTACATAAATGAACAATTCTTGGATGATACAAGTGAAAAAACCTCCTTCTATAGATAGGAGTCCATGGGGTCACAATATAATCCTAGCCGACCTAACAATAATAATGTAAGGGCATAATAATAACAATATTGGGGTTACAGGGGTAAAACAATAAAAATAAGGGGGCTACACTAACAACAATAAGGGACTACACTAGTAATATAAGGACCTAACACTTTTATTTCAAGGTCTACATAAAAGTTACTAGGAAATGACCTATGCTCTGTGGCTAAGATGGAAATATGGAAACTATTCTTATGAAGGATTATTGTGCACTAAATTGAAGTCTACATCCTGAAATACAACACCTTGTCTCATGTATTAGGACCATTGATCAGATCAAAGCATGAGGATGGCAGGGCCCTTATCATTACAGTTTTAGGGAACTAAGTCATTTAGTGTCAGTAATAGCTACACTTATGTCTAATCTTACCATAAGTGGCTCCAGTGTTTTTCTTTGGTACATTGTATGTCAAAAGAGGCTAAAATGATGCTAAGGAAAGATGTAGTAGGTCAGTAGTATTGATATCAGTAAAGAAAACAACTAGGATTTGTCAAAACCCTTGAAGTATAGGTACAACAGACCATAAGTACCGTAGGTGCAGTAGAAGAACATTTTGTATTCATATATATAATTCTGCAGTATTGTTCACAAATGAAATTGTGAACAAGACTATCAGATAGCGTATCTTTTGAAAATGTATCCTCTCTAAAGAAACTAAAAGGATATTCCAGTAAAAGATATTGCAGTAACTTTGATATGGAATACAAATCACCTGGAGATGTTATCAGCTAGAAGAAGAAGAGCACGGCACTCTGAATCAATCTTCAAAGATGCCTTAAATAAGGTACATATTAGATTCTATATCTCAATAAGTACAATAAGTTGGAGACCCTGAATTTGACATTTGGTTTACATTGAGTCAGGATCTCATTATGGATATGAATGCCTGATTACAAAACAACCCTTCTTTTAAATAAATTAGTTGTCCCGCAAGGGAAGATCATAATTGAAGGCCAAATAATCCCCAGATCAATAGCTATACAGTTGGTTGCACTGTAGGACATTCAAAGGGAGCTCAGATTCAGCTACTGATGAGCCTTTCGTTCAAAAAAAAAAAAAACATCCTTGCCTGCACTTAAAGGTTTGAAGAGATGGAAAAGCTACTAGACTTCATATGAGATTTCTGAGGTTCTTAATAAACATTCTATTAGTTTTATGCCTCAAGGATCTAATCCAATCTATGGATGAGCCCCTTACATATTGGATAAATACTTTGTGAGATATCCCTATATACACTGCAAGATCTAAGATTCCTTGAAAATTCTCACGTTGGCTCGATCGACGGAGCACATCTAGTGCTATTCAATTTCTCTGAAATCACTATTGAGATATATCAGCAAGTTGTCCTTCAGTAAGTCGTTTGTGCTCACCATCATTATTGCAGAAACAAATTATGAGAATCCATCATATGGTACAACAAAGGACATTTTTGGGCATGTCTGTGGAGATATATCTCTTGAGGAAAAGGCTTTCTACTCAAAGGAAGCGGATAATGATATGATTCTTTCATGTATTTTCGGATGAATCACCTTTCGAAGTTACCCTATTAATTTTGTAGCAAGAGTGTTTATGATCATTTAATGAGAAAATGCATGACTAGCTTACATTCCATCTATAGAAGGAATGGCATACTTCATCTGCCTAAGATGGAGTAGTTGAACTCTCCTGGATATTATAACAAATAAATTCTCTATTGAAGGGTGTTTTCAAAGACATGGCATGATTATGGATTCTCTTCAGCATGAAAGGAAGTCTGGTCATATGAAATTTCTTTTGAAAAATAGGTACTGGGGCACCTTCATGATAGAGACAAGCTTAGGCTTAGGGTCTCCCTGAATAAGAGGGAGTAAGGTTAGTTAAATAATTTTTGTAAACTGACAAGAACTGCTATGATCACTGCTGCTGGTATGCCTTGTTATAAGAAACTCTTTAGTGAGTTGTGCATCCCCATGTATACATCGATATGCCAACACATATCCTAGGATAGAGATCACCCTTCCAGAAGGAAACCCTCCACCCTCAGACAACAGTATCAAGCCATCCCATTGAGATGGAGATACACACCATAGATTGGACCTTCATCTAGTATTTTTCCTCTATCATAAGTTTCTTCCCTTTGGCCTCAAATGGCAGGAGAGGCACATATTAGGATGTTGATGGCCTGCATGAATGTAGTGCTTCCTCCAAATCTTCAACAGACAAATCTAGTGGGCACTAAGGAACCTACAACCAAGATTTCCAAAAGGATTTTGGAACCAACCAAATAAAATCGTTGTCTAATAGATGATGAGGTGTATAAAACATATTTTAATAGCTAATAAGAGATTACAGATAATTTTAGCAAGTTTGGGCAAATAAATGATAAATCTAAATCAAAGACACTAAATAAATTAAATGGAGAATATATATATAATCATGGGTGGGTTGACTGGCTAGTTTCTTCCAAGTCACTAGTCAAATTGCACTGGTGGGACAAAATTCGTCTGGAGTCTAATTCAACCCACAAAATTCCATCTTGTCATGGTTGAATTCTATATGTAACTCAACCATTTTGTATTGGTTCTATATAGTGGATCTTCTTTTTGGGAGCCATCAGAATTCCTCTAACAATGAAATTATATCTGCAAATGAAAAATCCACTTTTAATTCCTGATGAAGAATGTAACAACCCTCTCACATTATTATACACTCTAACAGTGAAATTATATCTGCAAATGCAAAATCTACCATTAATTCCTAATGAAGAATGTAACACCCCTCTCACATTATTACTATAATGTATATGTATCTCTCCCTATATATATATATATATAGTTTGAAGTTTGAACTGGCCACCAAAATTCATTTGTGTAAGTTAATTTAGTGATAGAGGAATCTACTCCAAACCACTTGGAACCTTCCATAATTAAACTCCTATATCAAGGAACCTAAATATTTATAATTCATGGCATCGATTGTTCTCTAGCAAGCCCCCATATATTCGGTCAGTTGTTTTAATAAAAAGGTGCCTCTGTGTCTGGATTTAATAATATGCCAGCGCTTTCACCTAAAGGGTTGATCTCTTGACATTGATCATAATTGGTCGTAGCATCCAAGACAACCATCTGATGAAGTCTCAATAACCACACTGCACTGCAAGACTGCTACATAAAAGCTTAAGTTTGAGTGTCCCAGATTCTACAAGTAGTATCCTGATTTACTGTAGCAAAATATCTAAATGAGTAGTCCAAATGCCCTCTCAAACTAGAAATAACCTTCCCTATCTGAGTGATATTATTATCGTTCATTACAATAAGATCTCTAATACCTATCAATTTATGGTAATCTCACTTATGACATGTATGCTTGTGCAATAAATTGAACAGAAGCATAGGTCAGTACTTATGCAACAAGGGTACTTCTGCAAATCATGCAACAAGCAATGTAACACTAGCAGCCTACAGGAGTAATAATCTGTGTGAATCATTGTGAACCATGCAAGTGCCTACACGAGGTCATTTTGGTATGCCAAGTCAAAATGTGACATCTGGTGGTCCAGTCTTGTGGGGAATTAAATTCTTATGCTATGAGCTATGTAGTAGCATTAAAAAATCACTCTAGGGAAATAGAGGCATAGGTTAACCATTTATATGCCACCTATATATTTTTTTAGAAGAAAAGGGAAACCTCAGGCATGTACCATCCCAATATATGGCAAAGCATCCAGAATAGAAAAATACATTCACACAGATTCGAGCTACAACTAGTGAGGGTTTTGTGCTACTTTCAATGATAATTATTATGCATCCTTCAGAGGTAATCATGAGGACATTAATTTCAAGACATTCAATTATACATCAATTAGATGATCATAAACCCAAATTTCTTAAGAATGGTGTTAATATATGCATCAACAAGATATAGTGAACTCTGTCATGGTATCCGAACTATGAATCATACAGACATCAACAGTTCTGCCATGCCATTGACGTAATATATTATGTTGTATATCATTTTTTCCTTGAGACATTTTTGACATCAATAATGAGCAACTGTTATAAGGAAGAATCAACAACATGAAATGGGTTATGTATCAATGGGCCACGTGTAAAAGTGCAGCCTGAAGTTACCAATAGTATGAATTTTGTAAAGATATCAACGCTAAACCATGCAATAGTGAACAATGACATTCACATACTTTGCTGTGTCAATTTACTACCCTTTTACATCTATTCACCTTGAGGCTTTATCAATATCGAAGCATAGTTACTACAAGTAAAATCAAAATCTGAAATGCCACATCCGTCTGCCTACAAAAATTGAAAACTACATGTATTGGAGTCTCATATCTTAAGGCATTGGTGAGATAGTTGTTAAGCTACTTAGTTCTTCATTCCCTCATTCAGATCCAAATAGGAAAAGGAGCCACATCAAGGCACCCTGCAGTCCTTACTGCAAATGATGGATAATTTCCTAAGAATTTGGTCATTTTCTCCCTATCAAATCTCTTAGCTAATTACTATGCAACACCATTTTATACAACACTTTAGGAGGTAGAGGCACCCATCTGGGTTGGAGGATGGAAATCTGGGAAGAACCAAGTTATTATGAGAAATTTCCATCGCTCTTTTCCTCATAAAGTGCATCAAGAAGCCACAGTGGGAAATTGGGCGCAGGAAACCTTGTGCTGCTAAACCTCATGAGGTGTCAACGATATGTACAGTTAATAACCATAAAGTCTATGAATTACAATTACAAGGAAAATCCTCCTAGGTTGTATCCATTAAGGATTGGCCCTGCTTCACCTAAGGTCCATGCATAAGCATATAAGAATAACAGAACAACTATCTAGGTATAGTTACACATTCGTTATGATTCTGATTTATCTTACTAGTTGAGATTGTTGTCTGTGGTCATGGCTGAGAACAGAGCAGAAGAATGAAGACCCCAATGATAAAACTTAATCAGAAAAGGAAATACAAAGGGCTGTGACCAAATTCCAGTGGAAATTGCTACCATTAGAGGGTAATTCAGAAGTATTTAGGAGTTGCGTACAAAACTATAGAGTGTGTACAAGACTACAGAGTGTAGTCAAGGTCTGAGAACGAGAACAAGTTGGAAAACTTAAGCATTTTACCACTATAAATAGGGCTAAGCTTTTACAAAAGCTAGTCAAGGCCTTAATACCTAAATCTTGCAAATTGGGTATGGAAGTGGCAACATCCTCCAACAGAGTATATTTATTCACAAACCCTACAAACCGTAGATTTGAAATACATTCATGTGGTTGGTTAGGGTTCCCTAACTAGGTTTTTAAGGGATTTGGAGGCATTGTAGATCTTGGTCCTACAACTGATCCATACATTTAGAAAGATTTAAGTGTTTGATGTGTTTGAAAAGCGAGAAACGAGAGAAAGGAGGAGTGCACAGAACCTGAGCTTTGGATTTTTTGTGTGTGAGAACTTCATTCCAGAATTTTCACATCACGAATGCTGAGAGCAAATCCTGCATCCGCGCTAGCCATGTCAAGATGACAAGGGACAATAGTTACTGTGGCTTATGGAAATCTCCATGCTTGCTCTCTAATTTTTCCCCTTTGGTTATGGGCTCTTGTCGGACAACAGTTACTGTGTCTTATGGAAATCTCCACGCTACTCTCCAGTTTTTCCCATTTGGTTATAGGCTCCCGCGGGATCCTGCAGGTTCAATTGAGTGAGTAGAAACCAATTTTAACCAAAGGGATGTGGTAAAATTGGGTGTATTGCAAAAAATATTGAACAACTATAGGAAAATACATGTAAACAACTTGAAAAATAGTTTGAAACCAAACAACTTTTTATCATGCAAAATATATAAAGGTTGTTAGAGTTATAATGATTTAGATTTTTTCATGTTGCATTTTTTATATTCATTACTTTAATGCATATTTAATATTAAGATTTATATGTAAGGAGTGAAAATATGGTTAGGAGGATGCTTTTATTTCTTATTTGCATCATTAAAGTTTAGGGTGACATAAGATCCATAACCATCAATAAATGAAATATATGTAATATCACATACTAGTGTGAGAGGTCATGTTGGGATGAAGATATTTTTGACAAATGGTGGTGTAGAAATTATACAAAATGCATGTATATCTTGGATTCACCCGATCTAACAATGTACTAAATTTAAATACTGAATCACTTCTACAAATATTTTGCAGAATTAAAAACACAATCGCTAATCACATGAACATGAAGAAATATCAATCACACACAACACATATAATTTCCCTATGAAATCTTATAGCTAAAAACCTCACTATCTTCTATTGTATATTAAGCATGGTTCATGAAGCAATTACATACAAAACTCTTCTCACCAGAGCCCTCCAGTACTCAGCTAATTGTCTCACACTGTCATATGCAAAACTAACCAACACATAGCCAATTATCAGCCTCCATTCAACCTGCCTTGCTTGCGCAATCCCTGATGGTAAAGATCCCTAAAAATATATGAATTTTTGCTTGCGTTGACTGCGCAAGTATCATGGGCACTCCAATGGGTGTTTGGTTGCATGTGTGCAACCCAATAATTCTACAACTGATAGTCAACTTCCCATTCACCTAGAAATCAACTGGGTCTCCACTGGATCTGACATGCATGCAACTAATAATAGCAAATCCTCAGTTGCATGTGAGATCATTGATTGTGAATTAATTAATATTTAATTCAATATATCTTTCACTAGTGTATCTTCAGTTACAACTAGCACCACTGAGTTTGACTCACTTAACTGAGTTAAATTGTTTACAACTTGCACTAACTCATGCACCACTTCACTTCGAACTCTGTTACAACTAGAATTACTCTGCATGCCTCACCACTTACCTCTAACTTGAAATCCACTAGCTAACTGAATTTATCACTTTCAGTTAATTGATTCAAGTCCACATGAGAATAGATTACATTACATTTTAATGTCCATCTTAATTAAGGGATAACCAAAATATACATGCACCCAAAAATATCACTGTGGGCCCCACCTTACTCTAGGTGCTTAATGCAACTATGTGCATAATTCACTAGGTGCCTAATGCACTAGGTTCTTAATGCACTAGGCATGGGTGCTGAATTTTCTTGTTGAATCTCAAAACTCCCTCTCAACAAGAAATGGATTATCCTTCACCCCGATCCTGTCTCTAGGGCATTCGAATTTGCTTTTGGTGAGCACCTTCGTCAGAATATCTGTATCCTGATATTTTGTGGGAATGTACTGAAGCAACATTATCCTTCTCTGCATACAATCTATGATATGATGGCATCGGATATCTATATGCTTAGACCTATCATGAAACATAGGATTAATCGAGAGTTAAATGCAACAATGATTATAACAATGAATCACTGTCTAATCCATCTGAGAACCAAACAAACCAACCAAGATATTTTTCATCCAGATAGCCTCACATGCAGCTTGAATTGCTGCCATGTATTCTGCTTCCACCGAACTGAGTGCCACATATAATTGTTTCCTGCTGTACTAGGAAACTGTTGTCAATCCAATGCTAACGATCCCTCTCGATGTGCTCTTTCTGTCCGATGGACTTCCAAACCAATCTGCATCCGTGAAGCCATGCAAATTCAATCCATATATCCGTTTGTACCACAGACCATACTCTGATGTTCCCCTCAGGTATCTCAGGACATGCTTCCCCACCTTCCAAAAGATATTGGTAGGCTTAACCATAGCTTGAATCATTTGGTTAATTGCATAGCAAATATCCAGTCTCGTGTTCACTAGATAAATTAACGAACCCACTAAATATCGATAGACAGTAACATCCACTACCTCTCTAGAAGTAGTATCCTCTTTCCTCCAATTTCCTAGAAGAGGGGTATCCATGAGTTTGAACCCCTCCATGTTAAAATTACCCAGTATCTCCTTTGCATACTTGCCTTGAGACACAAAAAGTTCACCATCCCGCTACCATATTTCCAATCCAAGAAAATAATGGAGGAGTCCTATGTCCTTCATTTCGAAATCCCTTGCAAGATCCTCCTTGCATGAGTGTATCAACTGCTCATCATCATTCAAAATTAGATCATCAACATAAAGAACAATGATCAATAGCTTACCCTCAACCACAATCTGGTACAAGTTTGCATTTGCTTCACTTTTGGTGAAGCCTAGAGTAGTGAAATAACTGTCTCTCCGAGTGTACCAAGCACGAGGTGCTTGCTTCAGCCCATACAGTGCTCTTTTGAGTCGGCACACATGTGACTCACTGTTGAAGATCTCGAAACCTTCAGGCTTCTCTATGTACACTTCTCCCTCAATGATCCCATTGAGAAACAAAGTTTTCACATCCATTTGATGAATGCACCAGCCCATCTGCACTGAGAGTGCAAGGATGGATCTTATGGAAGAGTACCTTGCAACAGGTGCAAAAGTCTCACCATAATATATCCCCTCGATTTGTGAGAATCCCCAGGCCAAAAATTTGGCTTTGTATTTCTCCACACTCCCATAAGTAGCTTGCTTTACCTCGTAGATCCATCTTTATCCAACCACCAATTTGTCGATCGGTCTTGGGACTATCTCCCATGCACTGTTCTTGACAATCGAGTCATACTCCTCCACCATTGAAACAACCCAAGTTGTTTGCTGCAATGCTTCCTGAAAAGAAGATGGTTCAGTCACAATACATTTTCTCATGAGAGCCATGTATCCAGTAAATCAGTCAGGAGACTGTCTCTGTCCGTGCTGTGAAGTAGGGGCTCCTACATTCTCTACAGCATCAAGTCTCAATCTATTATCTTCCATGGTGCGCCTTCTACCATTTTTTATGGATGGCTCTGCATAAGTGTTTTCCTCCACTCCATGAACCTCCTCATGTGGCTGATCCAAATCTTGGGACTCATCCTTGGGAACCAATAGTTCCTCCTTTGCATGCAAGTCCAGCTCCCTCTCAAGGGACAACTGCATGGCTTTATCCTCATCAAATTTGATATCCCGTCGCACAACATTCATTCTGTTGTTTGGAAAATATACATGATAATTATGGGGTGTTTCATTGTACCCCACAAAAATCCCAATCTCAGCTATTGGTTCCAGCTTCTTCCCGATGTCCTTGGTCACATGCACATAAAAAAATGAGCCAAAAATTTGAAAGTGTGAAACATCAGGTTTCTTAATAGTGAAAGCCTTTTCAGGTGTAATCATGCCAAGTACTCTATGAGGACAACGGTTTTGCACATGTACCACTGTATTGCATGAATCCACCCACAGATGCATCGGTAGGCCTTGATCATGCAACATTGCTCATGCTGCACCCACAATAGTTATGTTCTTCCTCTCCACAACCCCTTTATAATTCCTTCTTTGCTGCAGAAGTTCTTGAATTCGTTAGAGATGTATTCTCCACCATTATCACTCCTAAGAGCCTTCACTTGCTTCCTTGACTCTTTCTCCACCAGTGCCTTAAACTCATAGAACTTAGAGAATGTTTGATCTTTCTTCTACATGAAGAAGATCCAACACTTACGAGAAAATTCATCAACAAAGATTAAATAGTACTTATGTTTTGCTATTGAAGCAACCGAGAAAGGACCACACACATCTGTGTGAACTCTCTCATGGATCCTCGAAGCTTAGTTTTCCTTCTCATGAAAGGTGGCCTTTACATATTTTCCCATAGTAAATCCCTTGCATGTGTCTGACTTCTCAAGTGTACCCCTGTAAAGACCAGTAGAAATCTACTGTAGGACTTTCGAGGGTCCATGGTGAAGATGGCCCAATCGCCTGTGCCATAATTCGCCCTCATCCCGACTCACCACTTGATCTACCTTGCCCATCATTTTTGTGAAGCCATCTACCTCCAACTTTTAGAGATTCTTAACTCGAATCCCTATCCTCTTGGCTTGTCCCATTTTTTTATGTCACAAGAAAGCTTTTCCATCACTAAAAACAACATCATAGCCTCTATCCTCAAACATTGCGACTAAGACCAAATTTTTCTTCAGACCTGGTACATGCATTACATCTTGTAATTGAAATGGTTTACCTCAATCCCTATGAAAGGTAATGGTACTAATCCTGGTTGCACTATTTTGACCATTGTCGCCCATTTCAATATGCATCTGGAGATCTTTCTCCTCCAAGTCACTGAAAATTTCCATGTCTCCCGTCATGTGAAAGGAAGTGCCACTATCCAAATACCACATAGACCCCAATGCACTGGACACCATGCATGAGATCAATGAGAGGTCAAGCTCAAATTGTGAGGCAAGGGCCTCACCATCTACAGATTCTCCAACATTCTTGTTCTTATTCTTTTGTGGACAGTTAGTAGAAAAATGCCTATGCTCGTGATAGTGAAAACAATTCACCTTGGAAATTTCCTTCTTCTTGCTATTATTGGACTCGGATTTAGAATGGAATCCTCTTCATCCTCATTTATAGATGAAAATCCATCTCCGATGTTCCGTCTGAAGTCCTCTTGCGCCAAATCTGACTACTGTCATTCCCAATCTGGAAATTTTTCCCTTCCATTAACAGAGTCTTGACAATTGTGCCAACTCTTGGGAAGTCCTAGGAGATACAAGCTCACCAAATAATCATCAAAAAATGTTATTCCAACGCTCCCCAGTTCATTTTGACATTGGACAATTTTTTTTAGATATTTTGGAATGGTGTCGCCCTTTTCCACCTTGATCTTCCCAAGTTTATCTTTGAGCGCAAATTTCGTATGGTCGCTGCTGCTTTGGAATAGACCTGTCAAAGCCTTACACATTGCATATGGTGTGGATTTACCATGGAGGCTTGAGACAATTTTGTCTCGTACTCCCCCGAATAGGATCCTCCTCGCATTGTCCACTTTCTTTTTCCATGCATCAAGATTTGCAGCATTTTCCACATCGGGTTTAGGAACATCATTGTCAATGAATTCCTTTAAGCCATTGTCTTCGAGTACTGCCTCAATCTTGTCCTTCCAAGAAATATAGTTCGAGATTCCCTCAAGTTCATACTCTAACCTCAATCCATTGAAAGCCATTTTGATCTTGAATCAGCTGTAGCACTAAGAAATTATTTCTGCAAATTCAAATTCTATCCAGTCACAAACTCAGCTCCCACTTCATTTCTGCAATTTCCTGTGCCTTGATACCATGTATAAATTATACAACATGCATGTATATCTTGGATTCACCCAATATAACAATGTAATAAATTTAAATATTGAATCACTTCTACAAATATTTTGCAGAATTAAAAACACAATCGTTAATCACATGAACATGAAGAAAGATCAATCACACACAACACATATAATTTCTCAGGGAAAGATTACAGCTAAAAACCCCACTATCTTCTATTGGGTATTAAGCATGGATCATGAAATAATTACATGCAAAACTCTTCTCACAAGAGCCCTCCAGTACTCAGCTAATTGTCACACACTGTCATATGCAAAATTGACCAACACATAACCAATTCTCAACCTCCAGATAGTTTGCCTTGCTTGCGCAATCCCTGATGGTAAATATCCATAAAAAGATAGGAATCCTTGCCTGCCTTGATTGCACAAGTATCATGGGCACTCCAATGGGTGTTTGGTTGCATGTATGCAACCTAATAATCCTACAACTGATATTCAACTTCCCTTTTACCTAAAAATCAACTGGGTCTCCACTTGATCTGACATGCATGCAACTAATAATAGTAAATCCTCAGTTGCATGTGAGATCACTAATTATGAATTAATTAATATTTAATTCACTAGATTTCTCACTAGTGTATCTTCAGTTACAACTAGCACAACTGAGTTTAACTCGCTTAAATGAGTTAAACTGTTTACAACTTGCACTAACTCATGTACCACTGCACTTCGAACTCTGTTACAACTATAATTACTCTGCATGCCTCACCAACTACCTCTAACTTGAAATCCACTAGCTAACTGAATTTATCACTTTTAGTTAACTGATTCAAGTCCACATTGATAGTATATTACAGTTTAATGTCCATTTTAATAGACATGCACCCAAAAATAACACTGTGGGCCCCACCCTAGTTTGGGTGCTTAATGCACTAGGCATGGGTGTTGAATTTTCTAGTTGAATCTCAAAAGGTGGTGTGTCTATTATTTGGGATCATTTTAATTAATATTTTCTTTACAAGGATTTTATTAATATTTTCACCTATGGAATGGTAAGTTTATATTTTTAACACAAGACAAACTAGATAAAGTGACGAGTGACATTGATTTTCATCATCTATAGTTCATGTAATATATCACAATTCATAGTTCATGTAATATATCACAAAAAAGGCCATTTTCATGTTCACCCACTTCTCTAATGATTTTTCATAGAAAAACATAAAATATTGACGATTGGTTGCCATAATATATCTAAAGGATCTATTATACATGTAAATATGCAAGCCATTTTTAAAGACCTAACTATATGGAAGAGCCCATTTACCTTCAGGCCTAAGATATTTATTGAAGAAAATGTCGATATGGATGCCCATGACTATGGACTACTTCCATTTGGTACAAGATGTAATATCTACACTATTGAAAAATTGGGTGTTAATTTAGTTTAGTATATGTTGGGATACGTGTTTCATCATATCATAGGAGAAACTCCTTAGAAAATGAGGGTAGAAGGCAGAGATCTCACACCAAGTCCAAGGTTTGTTAATTTCATGGTCTCTCTTTTGGATGCCATTTCCATTCCTCAATTGTATACTCATATTGATAAATGACAACCACTAAACTAATATGATAATGTATTTGGAATTTCCTTAAAAAAAAAAATTATGGTTTTCCCCTTTTTCGTAATGAAAGTAGATTTCTTTCTCTAAACTAGCCCGACTTAACCAAAAAATAAATGTATAATTTCAATGCAAATATGATAATATTCAACCTCAATTTGATTTTTTCTCTTTATATGGTGTCACTTGTCTAATTTGAATTAATATATTAAATTTATTGAAGTGTCTTTACTAATCCTAATAGGTAGAACTAGTGGATTGCAATTCCAATATGAACAAATATCATTCCACTATGGAGATTTAAATATTTAGAAGTCATTAATAAATCTTAGTGTTTGATATGTTTCTCCAGAAAGGAACCTATTGGACAAAAAGGAAAAACAAAATGCATTAAGGTATAAAACAATTTCCATGCACACCATAGAACTAAGCTACTTCAATAATATTTGTCCTCGTGTCATTGATAAACTTTTCCCTTATTAAATAATTGATATTGTGATTGTTAATTTATTTGATAAATTGGAATATATCAACCACTAATTATACATGTTTTTTATTTCAATTTTTTTAATAATAAAGTGTTAGTTAAGATCTAGTAGCAATAAGGATTAATTCAATTGGTAAATGCTCTTGCAAAAGATTTCATAGAGCTCTTGATACAAAATATTATTAATTCTTTTAGGGTTACTACTTGGTATTTTAGTTTCTAGTTACTATTATGTTCCATTTGAAGACAAAGAAAGGGGGTAAAGCTATGGGGATTGAAAATGTACCAGCCTCCCTTAAAAAATTTAATACATTGGTGAGTGAGGGAAAATATTCTTTGAAAAATGAAATGAACAATAGTTCATTTACTAAGTAATAGACAAATATTAATAATATATAAGATATATATGATAAATATAATGGAGCCATTTGTAACATCCACTCCCCAATCATTTTATGTTATGATTAGTTATTATCCTACCTACTAAAAGATTAATTTCTTGGTAATTTCTTGTTGGTATTATTAGTATACATACAAGCTATGTGTATGTTATCTACATACACATAACTCACATGGATACGTTAGTATTCTATGGTCTATTATGCTAGAAGATTGATTAATGATTAAGCTTATTATTAGCGTTAAGATTGATTAAGCTTGATTATGTTTTTAACTATAATCTTATGAATAATTTAATATTAAATTAATTTTGTCCCTCTCATGAATATTTGAATTTGATTAAATAACTAAAATCGTTTGATTATTTATCATGCATTAATTATTATTATTTGGTGGGGGGGAGGGGGAGAGAATGTCAGCTATGAGACTTAAAGAATGGGTAGGTGAACCATTAATGGGGAATAAATATTTTGGGGAAGGAAAGGGAATAAGCCTTGGAAGGAGAGTATGGCAAGAAGGAACTCTAGTCATTTTTTCAAATTTGGGTTTGTTGAAGTTTTGGGGAGAGAGGAGAGGGATAAAGTTGAAATAGTTTGGATACTAAGGATTCTCTAAGGAGGCTAAAAGAGGTGATAGGAACTTGATGATCTTAGCACACGATTTGAAAACATTATGGGTGGAAATTAGGGCTTGGGCATAAAGGGTTAGGGAATTTGTGGAGGTTCCCTAGGGCTAGGATGTCAGAAAGGTTGTTCCTAGTTGGTTGGGTCATAAATTCAGTCAGGTGGGCCATGGATCTCCGCCTCAATAGTTGCATGTACCAACGCATCAAGTAATGGCATGTCACCACCCCAGTTTCCTTCAGTATCAAGTGACATTATAATCCATAGATGCAAAGTTCAGTTGTATAGCTAACACCGTCATCACTCTACAATCTTGCCTATATGTCCACCGAAGTAGATAACATTACCAAAAAATACCTTATATAGTAGTGTCTGAAAAAACCTTGATAAAATATGTAAACAAGGTAAATTAATGTCACTTATGAATTATAGACCCAAATCAATGTAGATCGTCACCAACTCAATCCACTAGGACACCCCTTAAAATAAAATAGATTGTCCAATCATCGCCAACCAATATCCTTCAGAAAATCTCATCAAGCACACAATCGACAAAGATCTTCAATGACGATGCAAACCATTAATGGGGTGTCCCTCATATAATTAATGAACAACTTGGAAAATAAATATCCCCCTAGACCAATTAATGACCCCAAGAGACTCCTTCGTGATCAAATTCAAAATTAAAATATGTTACCAACTCCACCAACCAAAATGAATGCACTTACGTAGCAGTAAAGATCCTCAGAAATCCCCCAATAAACCAATACCAAACTAGAGAGGAGTAGGAAGATCCACAGGAGCAAAGGTTCGATAGAAATACCACATAAAAGAACCAACTAGTGCGACTCATATAGACCACAAAGAAGACCAATAGGTAGCAACTAAGATCCTCGGAAATCCCCTGATTGACCAATCCCAAACTAGAGAAGGAGTAGGAAGATCCACAAGAGAAAAGGTTCAGAATAAAGACCACGTAAACAACCAGCCAATGCGTCTCAAATAGACCACATAGTAGACCAATAGCTAGAGTGGAAAACAAATTGCTATTAGTGTACCTTGAAACAAAAAACTAATAGAGATACTTGAGATCATCCAGAATCAACATAAAAATTGAATCTAGCTCAAATAATTATGCTTATACATATTGCACCCAACTGCACCAGTGAAGACTACATTTAATCCATATACCTCCACACCTACAGCCAAAATTACTACCCTTGTGAATTTTTTGACTAATGCTTCCATATTCCATATTTTATCCTCAGTGTTTGCTTCTAGAAAAAGTTGTCGTAGATATTTTGAAGTGGGAATATTGTCTACTAACTGATATTCTGTAATTTTCCTCTGCCATCCTTGTAGAAATTATGGTGTAGATTTGCAACTACTCATGAAATTTTAATCAAAATTACAAGACACAAACCTACTCTACTGCTATGAAAAAGTTACTTCACAGTTTAGAACAAAAAGTTCAGACATGCAATAAGAAATAACACACATGAACACAATATCTTTCTTGGGGAAAGAAACCTGCTAAAAAATCCAATGTCTACTTGCATTAATCTAATGAATAGATATGAACAGATAGTTGACCATGTGTTCAAAAGATACATGAGTGAACCCACTAGCTGCCGATAAATGGTAGCATCCACTCCTTCACCTAAAGTGGCATCGTCCTTCCTTCCAGTTTCTCACTAGAGGTGTCTCCATGGGTTTACAACTCTCCATGTAGAATCTCTGCAGTATCTCATTTGCATACTTGACTTGAAAGACAAACAGTTCCCCATTGCTTTGCCATACTTCCAGCCCGAGGAAGTAGTGCATGAGACCCATGTCTTTCATTTCAAATGCCCTTGCAAGGTCCTTCTTGCAAGATTTGATCAACTGCTCATCACTAGTTAAAATAAAATCATCAACACATAAGGAAATAATAAGAAATTTACCTTCTACCAAGATGTAATAGAGGTTTGCATCTGCTTCACTTATGGTGAAACCAAAACCATTGATATATTTATCGATATGGGTGTACCAAGCACGAGGTGCTTTTTTGAGATTGTCCAATTCTTGTTTGAGTCTGCACACATGAGACTCCCGATCAAATGTCTCAAGACCTTTTGGTTGCTCGACGTAGACCTCCTCCTCAATAAAACCATTGAGAAATGTTGTTTTTATATCCATCTGGTGGATCTTCCACCCCATCTATGTAGCTAGAGCAAGAATTGATCTAATGGATGAGTGCCTTGCTATAGGAGAAAAGGTCTCCTCATAGTCAATTTCCTCAAATTGAGAGTACCCCTTGGCCACAAATCTGGCCTTATAATTCTCTATGCTTCATTTTATTACCTGATTCACCTTGAAGATCCATATCGAACCCACTATTGATTTATATGCTGGTCTTGGGACCACTTCCCAAACGTTTTTATTTACAATGGATTCATATTCCTCCACCATTGCATCAACCCATACAGGTTTCTCTATTTCTTCCTCGAAATAGGATGGCTTAGTCTCTATAAGCCCAGTCATAAGAGCCATATAGCTAGTGTACCTCTCAGGTGACCTCGTTTTCCTGTGCAAATTTGAAGGAGCTCCCACATTATCCCTCACATCCTGCACAAGTATATCATCTTCCCTGGTTCTTTTTCTACCTTCTCTGGATGGTTTTGCTTGAGTGAATTTCTCCACTCTCCGCTCCTCAATTTTTGGTTGCTCCACAAATTCTTGAGGCTCCTCCTTTGGAGCTAAAGGTTCCTCTTCTAGTGGGATCTAAAGATCCCTCTCAAGAGAGCACCACATCACGTTCTCCTCATGAAAATTTACATCCCTTCACACAACTATCATTATGAGGGGTGGAAAGTACATACGATAGTTGTGGGGAGTTTCTGTGTAACCCATAAATTCACCCAATTCGGCGGTCGACTCAAGCTTATTCCTTGATTATTTAGATACATGGCAGTAAATAGAGGCTTGAAAAATCCTAAAGTGTGACACATCTGACTTTCTCCCCGAGAAAGCCTTCTTCGGTGTAATCATGCCAAGAATCCGATGAGGACTCCGGTTCTGCAAATAGACTATTGTATTGCATGCCTCATCCCACAAATGCGTAGGTAGGCCTTGGTCATGAAACATCACCCTCATTTATCCCACAATGCTATGGTTATTTCTCTCAGCCACCCCATTCTGCTGTGGGTTGTGGGGTGCTGTCAACTCTCGTTGAATGCCTTCGTTCACGCATAAATTTAAAAAAAATCGACATGTACTCACCTCCATTATCGCTCCTGAGAGCCTTCACCTTCTTGTTGGTTTATTTCTCAACCAGTGCCTTGAATTCTATGAACTTGGAGAATGTCTCATATTTATTCCGCATGAAGAATATCCAACACTTTCGTGAGAAGTCATCAATAAAAATGAAAAATGACAAAAAAACATAAATACGTGTTGAAGAATGCAACTAGGTTTGGTCTTCATTATTAATGTATTTGTAAAAATAATTTATTATTAAATGACTTATTAAAGCACAAGTTTCATGCTTGGGTCACATTTAGATTAAGGTCCCAATTGTGGACTTCTAGGTTAGGTGTTACAGATTTGAATTGATCCAATTCTTGGGTGTTTAAATCATGCAACATTAGGTTTTAAAAAAGGCTTTTCCATCAAGTCATCTTCTTCAAAGTCATCATCCTTGGTTTCAACAAAATATTCTTCATCAAGCAACCTTCGAATTAAGTAAAAAAATTCCTCAAGTGATATAAAAGTCAGCCTCCATCAATCTCCTACAAGTCATCTTCACTAAAAGGCATGTTGACCTATTATATGGACACATTTTTTCATCCAACACAAGTCAACTTATTAGTATGTGAAAACTACTATAAATACCCCACTAATTTTGCTTTTCAAGACACAGAATTTCAAACAATTCTCTCTGAGTTTTTCGGTGGGTAAGTATAGTGAAAGAGTTTGTACTTATCTGCAATTAAGGCTTGTATTATAGGCTTATGAAGGAACACCAATCCACATTTTCAGTGAAGTTACAATCTCATTATTTCGGTGAAGTTACAGTGAATATGGATCGGTGTAGGTGCAGTCATATTTATCTCCGTGGTTCGTTTCTATACTTGGAGAAGGTACAATACAGTGGCTCGATGACATAGTGTTGCATGTTATATTAAATACACATAGGCTCAGTTATACAAGTTCGGTGTTATTCAAAGGCATCGTGTAGGACTAACTTAAGAGAGGGTAATTCCAAAGCAAAATGATCTCTGTAGTACCTCAGTTTCAATGACAACACGATCTCAGAACTACCTCAATTCGGTGTTATTCCATAACCACAACAACCACATTCGGTGATACCACAGTAGTATAAGTCTCGGTTCTATAATTGTGATGTTTTAAATAGTATATACATTTCAGTGTCACAATTCAAGTCTCACAGTTAAATCTCAAAATCTAGGTAATATGACAAGGTCTCAAATAATACCACACCTTTGATGATATACTACAGTAACAAAAATTCAGATTTGTCACAAGCAGAATAACACTGACAAGAGGTCGGTTGGATTATAGTGAAGATTCTCACCGATTTGGTGTCATCACAGTTCATTGAGAACAATCCCATTTTAGTTTATCAAATTGACCTTAGTACAAATATAGGGTCTCAGTAACATGGAGGAAGTCTTGATTTCTCCATAGAAGCTCACAGTAAATTAAAGAGGTTTGGATATTACAGTCATATGGATAGGTGATATACCTTAGTACAAAGGATTTAGTGCTACAGCCTAAGCACTCCAAGTTATGCCACCTCTATCTCAATATCAACACTGTCTCGGTGCTTCCATAATACAATGAACTCAATTCTGTGTATGCCATCACTAAAGAAATCTGAAGTCTATCCTACAAAGTTGACAGTGCTAGGAATATACTAAGAAGAAAGGTCTCCCTAAAGATCTGAAATATTGATGCTACAAACTACCAAGTAAGTATTGATGCTACAAACTAAAGGTATGAAATCACAAGGTATGTATATAAGCATAACCCTTGTTTATATATATTCTAAGGCCAGAAGTATACTATTAGAATCCTAATCCTCTCCCTCTAGGATTTACAAAGTAATCTAGATATAAAATAAGTATCTTGTTGTCAAAATAAGTTAATCCTGGATATCTTAGAATTCCATACCTCATGATTGTATAAGAGATCTAAATTGAGAAAATTAAGTTATGCTCTTATCACATGGTCTTGCTTGAGAATATGTATTGCAGGTATATCATGACTTACAATACTAATGATCAAGAAGGGCATCACAAGAAGGTTTGTCGAGAAACAAAGGTATGTCTTAAATTGCAAATCTTTGTTAATTCTCTTTTATCTGCACTACTAACATTTGTTATGTTTAGCTTTCTTGAATATTAAAATATTCTTGCTTGGGGTGATTCATCATCTGATGAATCTACCCACCTTATACATCTCTAATTGTCTGAATAAAAGGAACCCTAAAGGGTTCTTTGGAAACTCTAACCTAGGGTATGTTGATAATGTATGAAACCCTAAAACCTATTTAGGTTTACTAATGAAGAAATTTCTATATTGATTGATATATTGATAATGTCGAGTTTGAGATTTTGATAAGATCATGGAAAATCTAAACTTGTTGGACTTAAGATGATGTTCAAAATCTCAAACCTTTAAGTTTGATATAATAAGGGTGTGACAGTGGACTGAAAACTTAGGTTTTGGTTAGGTCTACAGGAAAAATCCTTGTTATGGAAAGTCCTAGGAGTGAAACCCTAGGTATATGTTATCTTGATCAAATCCCTAGCCTAGTCTAGGATGATATGTGTATAATGTATAAATGTTGACTAACATGTGATGTGCTTATAATGGTGATCTCCTAGATATGTGTGTTGACTTATTTTTCTAATGGTCCTAAGAATCTAGTGTTTGGAAACAAACCCTAGTCAAAGCTTGAAAGATCTAGGATGATGTTTAAATTCTCTAGTATGTATGTTGATTTGAATCTATATGATGCGTGCTGAGAATTTATCGATGGTGAATCTAGGGTTTACATCGAATCCTAGCGGAAGTTACTTATGATGTGTTCTAGGATCTATATTAAACCCTAATAGAAGCTCTTTATGACATGTTTTGATAATTGATTTGAAATCTAGAGTCTAAAACTAACTCTAGGGAAAGATGATTATGTTTGAGTTGTGATTAATCTTGATTGACTCTGTTGTATGAAATATAGGGCTTGTATGAATTCTCAGTGGAAAGTATAACATTTGAATTTTAAAGGTTGTTAAATATCTTGATTGGTTCTAGGGTTTTCTATATGTTGTAGCAAGGTATGTTATACCTTTGGAGAAACATTGAAACCCTAGATAGAATAAAATACATTGTGCAGTAATCTAGGGTTTATGATAAAAGTCCCTAGCAAAATGTTAAAGAGTATATGTCTCTTGTTTGAAAATTCTTCCGTGATTCTAATATGGCTAACTTTATGCTTCTATAGTTTTGGTTGTACTTGTTGTATAAAGTTGTGCAGGTACATCATGAAGATGAGAAGCTAATAAGTATGATGAAAAGAATGGAAGTCACGAAATATTATCCAACACTGGATAGAATAAATCTCCCTACATTAAGAGGGAGCCTGGATAGAAGAAATATCCCTAGTTAAGAGGGAGGGCATAACAAAGTTTCTGGTTGGAGAATATATTCTGGAAAGATATGTTGCCACATGTGAAGTAGGAAGAGGAATATTTTCTTAAACGATTCTATTGATATTCCTACTAAAGTTTGTTGAAAGGCAACATCAAAACCCCAAAGTTTGTTTATACATTTGAAATTATTGATGATTGGGTTTGTGTTTGCACAGGTGAATCTCTCGAAGGACTTGATAACATGCTGTTTACCAATCAGTTTGATTGTGAAAGATTTGTTATTCTTGTTATGTTGGATCAAGGTGTGTTGAGGATTTGTGAGTGAAGCATTGCCTGAAAATGTTGTGTTGAGGCTTTGTGAATGAAGCATTTCCTTGAAAGACATCAGGCCAACAATTTGTGTTGATGTCTAGTTGGGAGGTTGGCATTGGGTGGATGTACACCTAGTTCCTTGGGTTGATTGTTAGTAAGTAAGCCCGATGGTACCTATAGAGGCTGAAATATTTAGTCCATACTAGTCCCACTTAGATAGATTGCCTTGGTTAGGAATCTAGTCCATGGAATTTTAGTGCCTAAACTATCGAGTGACTAACAGATAGAATTCCTTGGTCAGGAATCTAGTCCATGGCATTGCAGTGCCTAAAATTCTTCATAGATAAAGTGAGATATTCCATGTACTTCTTTTATATATGAATACCTCCCTAGTTAAGAGGGAGTGTCCTCCCTAGTTAAGAGGGAGTGTTGAAGAATGTAACTAGGTTTGGTCTTCATATTAATGTATTTGTTAAAATAATTTATTATTAAATGACTTATTAAAGCATGGGTTTCATGCTTGGGTCATATTTAGATTAAGGTCCCAATGGTGGAATTCTAGGCTAGTTGTTACAGATTCAAATTGATCTAATTCTTGGGATTTTCAATCATGTAATATTAGGTTGTCAAAAAGGCTTCTCCATCAAGTCATCTTCTTCAAGGCCATCATCCTTGGCTTCAACAAAATCTTCTTCATCAAGAAGCCTTCAAATTAAGTAATAAAAGTCCTCAAGTGATATACAAGTCGACCTCCATCAATCTCCTATAAGTCGGCTTCACTAAAAGGCATACCGACCTATTTTATGGACGCATATTTTCATCCAACATAGGTCGGCTTATTAATATGGGACAACTACTATAAATACCCCACTGATTTCGCATTTTAGGACATTCATACAAGTCTCTCTGAGTTTTTAGGTGGGAAAGTAGAGTGAAAGGGTTTAGACTTCTCTGCAATAAGGCTTGGATTACAGTTTCGGTGAATTTACAGTCTCCTCGTTTCGGTGAAGTTACAATGAATATGGCTCGATGTAGTTGCAACCATATTTATCTCTGTGGTTTGTTTCTATACTTGGAGAAGGTATAGTACAATGGCTCGATAACATAGTGTTGTATGTTACATTGACTACACATAGACTTGGTGCTACAATTTTGGTGTTATATAGGTCATGAAGATCGATGCCACAAGTGATGCATGATGATGATCAATGATGCTCGTATGACGTTCAAGTGTTATGATGCTTGGTGTTATGTTGCTATATTGACCTCAGTCAAGATGATAAGGATGAAGTTTGGGTGCAAGCAAGAGAGATCTCGGTGTCATGGAGATATTGGTGCTTACGCGATGGAGGAAGCCTATAGTCTAAAGGTATTGGTCGTCTCATCTTGAACCTATTGAAGAAATAATTTTGACTGGGTTTTCTCCAAAGAGCGGGGTTTTCTTGGCAGCGTGCCTACATCTTGTGTCCTCTTATATTTGTTTGGAATTAGTCTTGATGATGAAAGATATAACACAAGAACACATAATAATAATCACAAGATAATGCCATGATAAGAGAAACTAATTAACTGTCATTTCTCTAACAAGATGAACCCCTAATCCTTTACCCTTACCTTTTTTACTCATGCCTCGTATTGAAAATTTTAAGACAAAATTTAAAGTTTAAGACAAAAGATTTCTTTTGTCTTAAAAGCCCTTTCCATGTAGTAGTGTCGAATGCAATGATAGACAATTTGTCTCTAATCGTATTAGCATAAATCGAAGGGACAAAAGAGAAATTGATGTCTGAGAAATCTTGTCAGGAAAAATTGTCGCGTTCTTAAGAGTCAACTACCCCCACAAAACGAAGAGCTCAACAAATCGTTATTTTTATATAAGATAACATGAATGGCACGTGAAATAACAACCTTGGTATAAGCGCAAAATAGTAGGAGCCTGCAAGCTAGCTAACTTAGGGCACACTGTCAGAGTCAATTTTGAAGTTGTTAGATAAAATTTTCTTAAATTGATATGTTTTTGTCTTAATTGTTAATTGTCTTAAATGGGTTTTGTCTTAAGTGATTGTTGTCTTAAATATATTGTTTTGTCTTAAAATATTTTTGTCTCAAACTGTTTTTCTTTTAAATATAAAGTTTTGTCTTAAAATGATTGTCTTAATATGTTTTTGTCTTAAAATATTTTTGTCTCAAACTATTTTTGTCTTCAAATATTTTTGTTTCAAACTGTTTTTGTTTTAAAATATTCTTGTCTCAAACTGTTTTTGTCTTGAAATATTTTTGTCTCAAATTGTTTTTCTTAAATATAAAGTTTTGTCTTAAAATATTTTGTCTTAAATATAAAATTTTGTCTTTAAATATTTTTGTCTCAAATTCTTTTTGTCTTAAATTTTATATTTAAGACAATTCAATTGATATTAAATTTTAATATAACATAACTAAATAAAAATAATAATTCAATTGATATTAAATTTTAATATAACATAACTAAATAAAAAAGTGAATTTTTAAGAGAAAAAATTTCTTTTGTCTTAAAATACCTTTGGTATAGTAGTGTGTACCACCTCTCCTGAAAGTCTGCCAGGGACAATCTTATTGATTTTTCACTAGATCTTAGATTTTCCAAGATTGGAAGGGCATGTTAAATCTGCAAATAGATACTCATTTAGGTTTGCAAAACATTTCCATGATGATGAAAAGTTTACTTATACGATTGATCGTTTGATGTTTTAAAGCTTTAACATGGATTGGTGGAGCTCGATCAACTTTCAACACATAAATCACATTCAGATTTATGACCCTTCAAAAAAAACGTAGATAAGTTTAAAGCAAAAGATAAGTGAATTGCACATTCAGATACAATAGGATTTTCAGAGTCACTCGGGATTTTACCCAAAGATAGACAATTGGTAAAGGGTGAAAAAATTTTCATCTTTGAGAATTTTCGCCATACATATATATATTGCTTGGATGTTCAAGTAGTCAAATGTTATAGTTAATGCTTCATTCATTTGACTTGACTGGTTTATAAAGTATCATTGCACTCAAAGGCCGTGTGGATTTTAAAGTTGGTTTTAAGAAGTAAGTTTTGTGCGATAATTTTATTAATGATTTTGATGTATGTTCTAGGGCTATAGATTTATTTTTCTAAAGTTCAGTTGATTCCATTACCACATTTTAGGGCTAATATATCTTTAATTGGGGTTTATTTCATAAAATTATTATTTTAAATAATATCTTCAATTTTTTACACTGTTTTAGTTTTAATTGTTTTTTTAATTGGGTAATTTTATTGTTATTGATTATATTATTATTATTGTTTTTTCATTGGTAGGTTTTGTGTTTTCTCTTTTTCTATTTTTTTATTTAAGCATTTTTTTCCTTCTTAAAAATGAATTTATTTACATGTTTTTATCTATTTTTCAGGTGAATCTTTACTATCTTTTGGATTTTTTTTTAATTATCATATATTTATTGAGCTTTATTTCTCTAAAAGTTAAAGTATGTTTTTTTGGAAACTTGTATTATTACATATTTTGTGTACATAGCATTTAGTGTCTCAAAGTTAGAGTATAGGATTTAGTATCTCTAAAGTAATATAGATAACAGCATTTGAATTATATCATTGCCTTATTCTTTATTTTTCATTTAATCTCTCTTGCAAGCTCCAACATTATAATGTTTAGATCAATGATGATTACAAAAATCTTCATGAACTTGTCCATTCCACCTCTCATTCATTTCCCAGCCAACTTATAGTGGCATAAAAATTTTATCATGGGCTTCCTTGGGAAAAAGAGGATTTATCCTCTTTACGCAAAGAAAAAGTTTATTGATAATATGCTTAATTTTAGCCATAGTAAGCAACAACATATCCATAGATAAATCTACTTTGGCTTGAGTAGAGATGAATGCTTTACTAGGGTTAGCTTTAGGAGGGACTCTATTTTTTCCATGAAAAACAATATTTATATCATATATTTCCTAGGTGAAATCAAAACATACATATGTTAGTCTTGTTATAAACATTGTCAAGTCTTAACAACCTCAACAAAGTCATTGGCCTTTGCTCTTCTCAATCTAACATACATTGCAAAGACTTCTAATGTAAAAAATTAGAATCTTCCATTTTGTTGCCTAAAAAAGCATAAAAAATACATTAAATAACTACCCAAAAATGGGCCCTTAATATTGCTTTAAAGAGTTCTAAATTTTAATATTGCATAAATCTATTCTACCTTAGTTTGGGATTAAGAAGCAACAAAAATAATTTCAATATGTAACTAAAAGTGGGTCCTTGACAAAATTTATAAATATTAAATGATAACGAGAAACTAGATGAGATAGCATTATTTAAACAAGAATAAAGTGAAGATAGGAGATAGTTTCTAAGAGGAGAGAACCTTCCTTATATTTATTTTCAATCAAAATTCCTTACCATAGAGATAGAGTGTCCTTACATTAAAACAAATTTCAAGTGACATATCTAAGGGGAAACCCCTAGACACTTCCCCTTATTATGAGGATTGTACTTGAAGCAAACCTTAAATTCTTTAGGTTACAAAGTGAGGTCAACAAAAAGGCTCAAAGCCATTAAAAATATGAACTCAACATGTTATTTATGTAAATATAACTTGGGTGGAGAGAGTAACACTCCATCCCACAAACACTCGAACTAGACACATTTAACAACATCCTTAGATAATATGGCCACTTTATTGTTAAGTTCCCTATAGACATGAGTTAATGATATCTCTAAAAAATCCAATATTACCTCAAACATGTTATTCATGATAGAACTTAACATCATATTCTCTACGTGGATTTTGCATTTTCCCAATTAAACTCGAAGTTTGGAATGATCAAGGACCTATGATTTCTGTTCCGCTACACATTTCAAAAGTAACCATAATGCACAAAAGGAGCATAGAATAGACGGTGGCAAGGTGTATTATTAAGGCACCTTGTGATGTGAAGGTCACTGGTTTGAAAACTTGTGGGCAAAAATACATTCATGTTAAGGGTTGGTGTGTCCCAGGATGGGTGTGATCCCTAGGTGATTTTGACGGATTAGATGCCCCTAGGCCACAATTTATCAAGACAAAGGTTTTGACGGATTAGATGCCCCTAGGCCATGATTTATCAAGCCAAAGGTTAAGTCTGTAGTCATCTCAAGACTCACCACTTAGCAAACAAAAAATATAACCATGAGGCATAAGACTACTATATTATTTGTCCTTAACATGCCATATAACTGAAAGATAAATACTTTTTTTCATATATAAACAATATATTATTGCCTCCACCATTTTTTGGAGTTCATTAACAAGAATTATTAAAAAAAAAAAAAAACCAAGTCTTATTTTTTTCAATCTCCACAACCTTTAGAAAACTATGGGATTTTTCATTCACATGTTTCCATAGTCCTCCATAGGGATATCTAATATGATGAGCTACCTGAGTAGAAGCAATGATCTTGTATTGAAAATTCATGTTATTTCTAATAAGCCAAAAGGCCCATAAAATGAGTAGGCGTAGTAGGCATGACGAGGGCTTTAGTGTGTCATGTTACCACAAAATCTAGCAAGCCTTGGAGAGGGAAACCCTACAATACAAAAGCTAGACAAAGTGATGACAATGGGGTAGAGGCCCAATGTCACCTCAGCCAAAACCCCCTACTCTTTACATAATTTCACTAATGGGAGGAGTAATGGTAGTATAAAATCACCTATAAAATATATTCTAAGGATAAGGTATAAGATGATCACACCAAGGTTCATTAAAGAGAGAGGCACAATAATGGCTCAAGGCTTCAAAGAAGCAAAATTTCTCTCAAAGAAAATCCCTAGAAAACAAGGCTCAAGACCTAGGGTTTTGAGGTTTTCGATGATAATAGGTATTCACAAGGTTGAGTCCCAAGGGGAAGCATTTCTCAAAATGATATTCATCTATTCCAAGGCTCATGATATCCTCAGGAAAGTCCTCAAGTTGAGCGAGAAGAAAGTTGGTTTTCCCTCTTAGAGCAACAACTAGGGCAAGATATTTTATGGATTAAATTTGAGTGGATGCCCACCGAATTGATAGGTAATGTATCCAAGACCTACCTATTGATTTTTAGGCTCTCATGTCACCGAGAATCCTCCTCCCTAAAATTTCGCACCAAGCCCTAGTTTTTCTCTCTAGCCTTAAAAGGGCTGAATTTGAGAAGATAAAATTATGGAGAATATTTAAGGTTCATCACCAAAGACTTGGACTAGTGCCTTATCCTTTGGGTATTTGGAGTCAAAGATGCTCTAGATAAGTATAATTTGTTGCTAAGGAGGTCAGAATTTGATGCCCTAGATATCAAAATTCTAGCATTTACCTACTCAATGACAAACAGAGTTTAATGGAGAGATAAGAATTCCTACACTAGGAACATCCATTCATGTTATACAATGAGTAACATGTGAAATTCTCAACTATATAGCCTTAAAAATAATTGTCAACAAATTAGGGCACAAATTAGCATAATCTAGAAGCAACAATTCCATGCATTAGACAATTTCAAATGAAAATATTCAAAAATAGGCACTTACAAGATAACATGTAGTATATCCATAAATTCATCAAAGTAATATCTCTAAAGACAATCCAGAATAGCTTCCACGCGTTGAAATGCATCTAAGATACTCCAATAACCAAGAAGGAAACAAGTGTGATTTCTTTTAGAGGTCAGAATTCTCCAAATGAAAATGATGAGAGAGTGAAATGACCTCTCTGTTATTTATACATGTCTAATGATATCTAATTTTACCCTGAATCCCCTCAAGTTATAAAAATAACGGGCTAATACTAGGTGAGGTTATACACCAACCTCATATCCAATGTAAAACATAAGAATTAACAAACAAAAGAGGAAAAATGTTGACGTCATGCATGTGTGGCCATTTTAGGGCATGTGTTGGGCTCCTCCATTCCTAAGTCGAGTGCAGAGGGCTCCAAAAACCATGATCTTGGGTTTTGCACCTAAACCTCCATGCAAATTATCCCATGGACCCCAATTTTGTGTTTGGGGCTTAAAATGGGTCTCATGGGTCTCCTGGTGAAATAATATTTTGGTTTTGCTCCAACGTTGAGGGCTAAAATGGTGCTAGAACTCCCACATCTCACGGGTGAGACAAACTTCATACGGGCCTCAAACAAGTTGCCACACCATGTGTAAATTGCTAATTTAGTTGGGGGCATGCTAGTCCAAATGCATCATCTCATGAATAATGTGGGGAAAAGTTCAAATTTTTGGGGTACTGCAGGTTCCCATGGAATGGATTGATGCTTTGCAAGTGATAGGAGTCCCATGGTTCTGAACACTTCACTTGTAGGGTGTCATAATGCTCCTCTAGTGGACCTGTGCCCCAGTTAAGTTGCCCAACCCATTGTGAAATCCATCTTCTAATTACACACTATGTTCAGTGTTGCATATTCACCATTAGGTACTATAATCATTAGTGTATCTAAGTGAACCAAACGTGTTAATCAAGGGAATACTGACACTTCATATGGTGCTTCCCTTCCAAATTTTGGGCATTGATCATGTAATAGTGTTACCTCCCAAGGTAGGAGTGGCTTATAGATGACCCTATTAGGTGTTCCTAGCTCCTAAGGGGAAAGACATGTCCCTATTACATCCTTCAATCAACAGGTGGCATGTGACTAGTGATGGAATGGAATGGGGATAAAAGGGTCCCAAGGCTAGATGCCATGGGAAAATGGGTAGAAATAATGAGGAAGTCTACATATTGGGTGCCATGGGCAAAGGGGTAGAAATAATGAGGAAGTCTACATATTGGGTGTACAAATGTGAGGAGAGAGAAATAGTGGTTGCATGAGTTACCCTAGCTTTGTTTTTCCACCCCTCTTTATGTTCCTTTTGATTTTTCTTTGTATTATTGCTCGAAGCTAATGATGTGTAACATTTATTACCTCCTTAAAGGTGGGGCAGTTCATTTCCCACCAGGGTTTGGGATGTGCATGGGTTCCTCTAATGATGTGATGGGGAAACTATAGGCTCGAGGAACCACGATGATGGCCATAATGATAAGTGGTAGAGCTCATGCTTGGATTTTTTGCACATGTTATTATTAATGTCTCGACCATATTTTTCATTCTATGATTTTATTTTTCTTTTGTTTCTTGCTTGTGTTCATGATATGATTTTAACTTCCTTTTAGTTGCATAAAACTCTAGGGAAACATTTCCAGGGTCAACCCATATATGTGGACAAGGGGAGGGAGTGTGCTAAACTCTATGGACCCAATGTTCATGTGGACCTAGAGAAGGGAAATGGTGAATAGAACTTGTAATGTGTTGAGGGAAGTGATAAATATGGAATGGGAAAATAGGACAACACTACCAAAATTAGGGTTTCCCAAGTAGTTTCCTGGCTAAAGCCATAGGCTAATAGGGGAGATCCCATAGAACTAGGATTGAAAATTAATCCCCCATTTAAAGTGAGGGAAAAAAACCATGACCAAATCCCTTCCTTCTTCCAAGTCACCCAATAATCCATGTTAAAATTACCAAATGAGAAACAAACATAAGAACTTGATTGCACAATGAAAAACATAAATTTTGGGTCATATTTCCCACCTTCTAACATTTCCTCTTGATAAATGGGTGTGAAAACATACAACTGATGTGGGTGGCAGAGATAAAGCGACACATCACATCTGCTACAAGGTGGTTGTTAGGGGCTCCCGACTTCCTGTTGGAAGAAGATGAATAGGAGAAAAGCTCTCATAGGGGTACCCACTTTTGGTGGGTAACATGCTCTAGAGGAAATATTGAATTGTCCCATTCATGGAGTCTGGGAAAGGCTAATAATAACCAAACATAGGGATATTCCTTCCTCTAAGGAGTTTTGTTAGCTCTTTATATCCACTTCCAAAAGTTGCTCGTGGTAGGGGATTATAAGTTCATTGTCTTACATAATAATTCATGCACCCCTTCACTCTAGCTAACTCTCAATCCCCTCCTCAATTGAATTAGAAGGCATTTGAAGGTGGTGAAGGAGAGCTGATTGTGGCATGTTCTTAGGAAAAATAATGCAAAATCAAATCAATTGGCAAATAGGGAAATAAACTATAAAGTGGGCACCCTCTATGGAATTGAGAGGGAGACTCACCACTACATCCCTTGAAGATTACAAGTGGTGTAGCGACCTGTGCTAGTTGTCAGGTTCATCGAGCTTAAATAAGGGTAGATGGATTTGATGGGGGCCAAGGTGTGCACGATGCAGTGTGGAATTTATGTTGCATTTTTTGTTAGGAGGGAGGACACAATACTCATCTGTTTGAAACTTGTTAGAGTATATGCTGATTATTGTGAGTTAGGACACTCGATGGAACCCATCCGACATGGAATTTGGATTCAATCCTATGTTTCCTGGAGAACATCTTCTGATTTTTCTATGCATATATGGTGATGGATCTATGTCACAATGTGAGGATCTTTGTAAAGGTTCTAAATTTTCTAGTTGCTTTGGATTTCGATGTATGCATGTCAGTGTTTGTCATTGTATTTATTGATAGGATTTTGAGGGATATGTCAAAATAAATGGACTATTAGAGGGTTTGGTAAGAACCTTCCTATTTTTGTGCTTCTCTTTTCAATTAATTTTTTTTTCTTATGATTTAGCTCTCGTCATCCCATTGCTTGTGGAAGTACCTATTGAGTCCCATATGAAGACTTGTGTTAAGGTGATTTTACTCCTCTTGGAATTTAATTAGCCTCTCATTATTAACCTTACAGTTGATCGCCTCCATATTAACACTCAAAATGGTCTCTGCCAACTCTCTATTCTCTTATTTTCCTTCTCAATGTCCATTTGAACATGTTTCAACATTTTCAAAACTATCATCCATTCCCCTAAGTTCCTCATCCTAGTTGTCTGACCCTTAAGCATCCTCCATGTTACTAGTTCTCATATTAATTATGCTTGGATATGATTGTACTTAAACTCTACATTGTGCAATCAACAATTTTTTTAGTCAAGCATTAAATCATGTTCAAATACAACTTTGCAATTTTATCAAATTATGGACATTATGATATTCTATGTTATCAATGGCATCCTTTGGATATATTGAAGAATAATGATGTTGAATTCCAATTTTGGGGGGTATGGTTGGATTTGTCTCTTCTCATGCTTCCCATAAACTATTTATTTCCCCAATTCTAAGATCTAGTATGAAAATTATGTATGTTGAAGTTTTGTCTATTTTCCTATCCCCCCACTTAATCTCACCAAAAATTTTCTACTAATTCTTGGATATCTGATTACTCAAATTCCAATTCCAATTCAATGATTATATTAAATTATCTAATAGCTTCACATTGACTGCTTCCACTCTCCATTTTGAGATATAAGCTGGAATTTGTGCATTATGGAAGTGATTTGGTAGCTTTTTCCTTTGTCTACATTATTCCAAGTGTAACTTTGGCATACTGACTCCATTTTGCACTAAAAATATATCATTGGAAAGTTGTCATTGAGCTCTATCATTAAAAAAAATTAGGGTTATATGTTAAGGATACTCAGGCCCCTACAATTTCCCATAAAACAATATTTAGGGCCTAAAAAAAAGATTTAGGAAGTTTTGGACCAAGAAATTCCTAAGAATAATTTCATAATAGTCTACTAAATTTTGAGATGTTGTCATGTATAACATAATATTTAGGTCGATATGGAACCCTGAGCTAAGTTTATATCACCCTCCAAAACCATGCAATAATAATGTATAGGTATACATAAATATGTAGGTCATGAAAAACCATCCAGAGAAAAGGTCGAATCAGGTTTTCACTAAGTCCCTTGAGTTTTGTATGTATGGTGTCCCTTTAATACATGGCACCCATGCAACCAAATTTCTTCTTTTTCTCTTTCTTTTGGCCCCATAAAATTTTTCTAACGCTTGATGAGACGAGAGGGTCCCATATCCTCTCATATCAATCCACTGGGCACCTAATCACTAGTTGCGAAAATGGGTGAGTCCATTACACAACCTTACCCTTTGGTGCACAAATTGCACACTCGCAAGATTTGACATAGATCAATGGTCCACAATCATTTGCATATCCTTAATCACATGTGTATCCACATAGAAGGGTTGGTGAAAGTTCAATAATGTGAGAACCAATGCTTGATTGATTTTCTTATTTAACTCCTCAAAGGCCTTCTATTGACCCTTTCCATATTGGAAAATATTTCCACTTGCTATTATCACATAGAGTGGTGCTTCTACTACTGAAAATGAATCTATGAATTCTATTAGGTACCGTGTTTCCCCAAGAATAATCCTAACCTCATAGACATTAGTAGGCACTACGAATTCATGATGGCCTCCATCTTGACAAGATTCATCTTTAACTCTCCTCCACCAATGAAATATCATAAATACGCCAAAGACTATTGTGCAGACTCATATTTCTTGAGATTTTCTAGTAGCAAGTGCTTATTCGATGTCTCTAGCACCTTCATCAAATGTGAAATGTGTGACTCCCAGGTAACATTGTATACCAATATATCATCCAAATACAAAATAATGAATGAATCTAAATATGGGCGCAATATATTATTCGTTAATCTCATGAACATAGCTAGTGGATTTCATAAACCAAATGGCATGACTAACCACTCATTCAAACCTTGTCAAGTTTTGAAAGTGGTTTTATAAGTATCTTCTTCTCCGACTTAATCTCAGTGATACCCTATTTGAAGTATTTTTCTTGTTACAAATAGTCAAACAATTCATCTATCCTTGGAAAGGGTACCTATTCTTGAGAATAATTTTGTTCAATCGCTGTAATTAATGCATATTTTCCAAGTCCCATCCTTCTTAGGAATAATTATGATGGGTGACCCACATGGTGAGGTACTTGGTTGAATAAAAACCATGCTCCAACAACTAATGCAGCTACTTATTCAATTGTTTTCTTCTATTACATATTGTTTTGAATAACCAAATGTTTGGCAACAGAGAGTCCCACAATAGTTGGACCTCGTATTCGACTTCCCTCTTGGGTGGTATCACTTTTAGCCTTCTGGAACACTCCCTTGTATGAATGTATAAAATCTTCTAGTTGTTTTCCCTATCCCTTAGTGTGCCCCTATAGGGTTGCCTTTACCCTCATTGACTCTTCTACAGACTAAGTTTCTCTTAAAAACGAGAAAACATACTTCCTGCTAGAACTGATCAATTTCTTGGATTATTTGGCACTTTCCAGTGAAATTTTAGAATTATTCATGTGTGAATTCACGGCGAAGGATTTACATCCTTGGTGATGTGATATTTATTGGCTCTCTACATGGATATTTCTTCACATGTACATATAGGGACTCTCGAACACAACTTCACATACATCAAGTGGAACTACATCCAATTCTACTTCATCAATAAAATTAGTACTCACAACAAAATTGATTTTACACTATTTTGTTACCTTGATTTACACATCCCTAATTACCCATCCCAATGGACACAAGTTAGGATGATCTCAAGAATTCAATCCTAATGTTTTGACCAACTCTTTGCAATGAGATTTTCTTGTGATCTTGAGTCGAATAGAGAATCAATTTTTTTCTTCTTGACTTGTATCTCTATATGGAAGAGTTTGGTTATCTCCTTCTCTTCTTATTGCTAAAGGATACTCAAATTAACCCCCTTTTGCACTGATTTATAGAAAATATTTGCATCCATGTCCGAGCTTATTTCCACCTAATTGCTTGAATCTATGTCCATGACATTTTCTTCTTACAGTCTTCCTTTTGGTTCTTTGAGTTGAGTTTTAGATGTAGTTTCCAACACTTTCCTTTGTGTGACCATAAATGTTATAATGGTTGTAGTAATTGTTTGAATATTTTCACTAGTGTGTTTTAGCGATTTTTTTCTTGTCCTTCCCCTCTTTCCAGTTCTTCTTCCCCTCCTTGGAAGCTCCTTAGTGTTCTGTCTAATTTGAACCACTTGACTACCCTTTCTTATAGCCTATTTTTTCCAAGTATCATGCCTATACACAAGCCTCATACACCATTATGGGTTTGAACAACATCACTTACTTCAACAGATGGCTATGTAAACCATAATATACTTAAGGAGTATGTATAGATTCCTAAATTTTGTATTGTACTCCTGTAGACTATGTCCCTATCTCTGCCTAAAGTAATGCCATCGGATCCATTGGTACTCCACATACCCAATAAGGCAGAATTGAGAATTTATGAAAGTATTAAGATCCTCCCACTTAATCACTAGAGGATCCCCCCCTAGCCTTAGAGTTTCTCTATGGATATCCCACCAGGTCAAAGCATGACCTTCTAATTTCAAATGAGAGAAATAAATTTTCTATTCCCCCTCTTTTTGGTTGACACTAAAATAAACCTCTATATGTTGCAATCAATGACTTAATTTCAAAGCATCAATCTCACCTTGACATGGATTTATTCCAACCTCCACTTTTTTTTTGGTAAATTAGACTAATTATATTAGAAAAGCATATGGTACATAGATATTACAAACAAGAGAGACTAGAGATCCGGGTAACCGGAAATGATGAACAATCAACCTCGGTCCCATGATTATCTAAGATAGAAGCAAAGAGAGCTTGGAAGATGAACATGGGATCTAAAAGACACAAACAAGAGTCTACCCAGATTAGGTGGAGTCCTTAGTACGCCATTTATTTCCCTTATTTTTTGACCCTCTTACCCAACCATCTTGGGGTGGGTGTGCTAGAACCACTTGAAGATTGTTGTTGAATAAAGGAGATGGCTCCTTATCTGAGTTTGAGGAGGAGGCTTCAATGAGACCACTTCTGAGCACTCGTAGGACCATTGGGCTCACCGAGGTTTGTCGGGGTCATGTCCATCTCTTGATTTTCCTCTTCCTCATATGCTTCGATATCTTCCTCATCCGAGCTGAAGGAGTCGATGTCATCCATGGGTGGCGGTACACATGGTTTCTAGATTTTGGATTTTGATTTCTGGTTTCTCTTCTCCTTTTGGGCAGGGAAGGAGGGGCAAGAGTTCTAAAGGTGCCTTGTTTGATGACAATGACAACATCAAAAATCTGTGTTCTCATAATCCAGGGTTTGAGTCCAATGGAAGTCTCCCACTTTGAGAATGATTTGATCAGGTAAGCCTTTGTTGATGTCTATTTCAGCACAGATTTTTCCAAAGGTATATATGCTTGATTCCCCTCTGGAGGTGTCTGTTGCCAGGAAGCGTCTGAGGGTGTTTTCGATTACTTGAAAGACTGATAAGTGCCAAAGATGAGCAGGTAAGTTAAGGAGCCTGACCCAAATAGGGAGCTTGGTGATGACGACTGTCGAGGGATTGAAGTATGGGAACCATGGTGTGAGGAATAGCCCTGCTTTTCTTCAAAACCAGGGTCCCTCTGTTAAGAATTTTTGATAATCCTCGTTAAATGCGAACAGAACTATGAAAAAACCATTTGAGCAGAAGAAGAGATTGTTGTTATTGGTCCAAGTGGAGTGGATTCATTGATAGATATCTTCTGAGCGATTCCATAATCCATTGAATCGGAAAATGATGGCCTTTTCTGCCATTAGTTGAGTTTGGTTATCAAGTGATGGATGGGAGATTTCAATAGCTAGAATGTCCTCCGTTTTATCCAATAATAATGGCTTGGGATCCTCAGGGGTCTGGGCAAATTTCTTGGGGTGTTGAGCATGGACTGCATCCTTGTAAGAGAATTCTTGTGAAGAGGACGGATCCCCGGAAGCCCCTCCGCACAGACATAGGATTAAAACCAGAGAAATTTTTTTCTCTATATTGTAAAAAGAGAGAGGAAGAGATTTTTTGAGCTGCTTACCCCTGTACATAAATCTCTGTAGGGTAGAAGGGATCCCAAAATTATGTTCAAGGTCTTGCTCAAGGCTCTGCACTAGATCTGTAGATCGAACCTAGCAGAGCAGGGTTTTACCACAGAGCATGGAAATATGAATCTGGAAACTGTGAGAACAGTCTTGGCTCGTGGACCTTAGGGGTATGCACTGGAGTGAAGGCTCAAGTTTGATGGTAGCTGAGGGTAGCACTGCGCAGCCGTATGGAAAAGCCTTGCCCAGATTGGGATCACTCCTTTCTTTTCCTGAGGGTGCATTCCGCCAAGTCAAGATTTGTCTTAGGGTATTTTGAGTGATCTACGCAGTAGAAGGGTTGCACAAATTGATTGTTGGGATGCAAAAGATCTGCATGCATTTAGAAACTGCAACCTTGTTTGCTTCAGCATTTGTGAAGCATGCCTTAGACTCACCGTTTTCTTTCTTCGCAGGTTCATCCACACAATTGTGATCATCTCTGAGCCTGAGTGAAGTCGGGGGCCTACTTATCCTTTGGATGCCCTATTCCTCAGAGTCGAACAACATCATGATGACATCGGCAGCGGAGGCATGGAAGAATGTTCTAGGTTGAACCTATGATCAGCGCAACACCTGAGTGAGGTCAGGGGTCTGCTTGTCCCTTGGACCTCCTGAATCACAAATCCGAACAATGGCTTAACAAAGTTGGCAGAGGATCGCAAGGCGTATTCCAGAGGGTTAGGGTTCATCGTTCTGCTCATCATTTCTCCACCGAAGGATATATGTTATCTAGAGAGAAAATAATTATTTACAAAGCTTTAAGAAAAATTATTCCAACCTCCACTTACATCTCAAACTAGGTTGTTTTTTTTTTTTTTTCGGGTTTTTTGGACTCCTTCTTCACTTCTTCTCGATCCTTTGATTTCCACTCTAATTTTACCTCTGCATTAGAACCTCCATATTCTCTAAATATATTGAGCTTATTGGTTAGTTCCACTATGAGGAGGCTCACATTATAATTTATGTCTGCAACTTACACTTAGAGCCATGCAAACCTCTCCTTTGTTGGATCTCGGGAATTATCATAAAGTAACTCATCTACCATGGCTAGGGTTTTATTGATTTATGTTTACATTAATATAATCCCTTACAAATTCCCAAAATATACCCAAAGAAACCTACTACGATACCAATATGATCCATAAACTACCATGAATATTCCACTAGAAAATTCTTCACAACACATTCGATAAAAATATACTGAAATCCAAAATGCATGCTATTAGAGTTAATTTTCCTTATATTTATATATTTATTAAGTTATTTTTAGCTAATTATGCAGGGAATATATAAAATGTGGAAAATAGAGAACATATAAAATAATCACTCACAAAACCATAATAACACCAAGATATTACCTAGGAAACCTTTTTAGGAGAAAACCAAGCTGGAAGGTGAGGCTACTTTGCTCTCTATTTATCTAAATGTAAATGGTGCAAATAGAAAGGAGTGAGACTTGTGGCCTGTGGGATACTAAAGAACACAATACCTCTTTGTTATTCCCCCTCTTTATACACTCTTAGCTACTCTACTCTATTATGGAACAAAATGCAGTGGAACAAAATCAAACCCATTTTCCTCCTAGTAGCCTAGTTATAACAGAGTTTGATAGCTAACTAGGGGTTAAATTTGACCAATTCAACTGTAAAAATTAGTTACAATTCCTTCAAAATCCTTATTCATCATCTCCATGTATCTAGCCCCTTTTCCATGAGTAACAATGTCTGACATCACATCCTCTCGAATTATGATGGTTAAACACGATAGGTCAACTGCAATGAGACGTAACTTTTGCGTGTGAACTCTAATTGATGCGATTATTACAAAATTGGAAAATTATTTGAACATAGAATAGTTTAAACCTCTCCCCTCACACCCCACCCCACCCCCCCCCCACCCAAAAAAAAAACATCATTTAAGGCATCAAACTGGCCTTGAGAGGTTTTTGAATCCTATTCTACAAACTAAGTCCCACCATGAAAAGTGTTTTTGTAAGCTTATTTATTCGATTTTTCAACCTTGAAAGAATAAATATGCATGATAAGAAATATAATGATTCAATAGGTATCATGGAGGTTAAATTTTAACTTATATATGATTGGAGGTTAATGTTGCCACTTGAATTCAAAGGATCCAATAGTTGAGATAAAATACAATCTCAAGATGGAGATTAAATTTGGGCTTACAGATGATCAAAGTTGAACTATACAAATTAACTCTGAAAAATTTAAGAGTGGGTGATGATTGTGATTTGATGGTCCAAATTAATTTTGAACTTAGAGGTGCTCACCCATTAATGAAGTACCTGACTATGAAATATTTAGTGAAGGATATTCAATTGATTTAATGGCCTAGATTGAATTAGGATTTAGAAGTTCTCACCTATTAATGAAATAACTTGAATTAAAAAGATATAATGATGTATAATGACCCTGATTTGTGATCCACATTCAATTCATACTAGAAAATGCGTAAGGGATAATAAGGTCCTTCCACTCTGTATAACACTTATGATGACACATGTCCTCCTCTTTATGTTGACTCAACCACCACTTGACATCTCCATATCTCCATCGTTGTCACGAACATGTAAAATTTTAGAACTTTGAAATTTCTCAATTTTTCCGATAATGTCTATTCTCAAGAAATTTATGTTTTCCATGAAAATTGTAGCTCTTTTTTGCAATTACCCCTTTGTTTGACTGAATTCAACCCTACAACTATCAATTTGGCTCTTATACCTGTCATCTCATTATTCTAGGTAAATGTTTCCTTTGAAGTTTACCCAAAATTGAGGATATCACCCAATTTTCCCAATTTATTTTCTTGGTACACCACTACAACTCTTGTTAAAGCTTGCTTAGGCCTAATTGGCTCTATGAAAACCAAACCCAACCTCTACGCACTAAAATTTGAACATTACAATAATTTTCTGGCATAATTATAGGTAATTTAACTTTAAATTTTTAAGGATTTTTCCCAGACCCTTCTCTAGGTGCTATGCAACTCAAAATTTCAGCCATTACAAGCTTGTTTCACTCTCAATTCACAATTTAAAAATGGGAATTTTCTAGTAGCACCCAATTTCACCATTAATCTTGCAACTATTTTCCTAACATACTAACTTTGGGTCATGTAGGCTCAATGTTGTAATGTAACAACCCCACCCATAGCCCTCTCATAAAACACATTGTAAATATTTTTCTATATGTGAAATTTGAATAAGGGGGCTGAGTCAAAGGGATACAAATTCTAGAGTTGGGGAGGAGGATTGCTTACTTGGGATGTTGTGGTTTCTCTTGCAAGAAACCTGAATTTTTTGTAAAGTTTTTAAAGGATGGATGGTGCATGAATTTAATGAAATGGTTCTTGAAATTAAATGGGTTTCAAGAGAAAGCATGAAGGCCCATGTTGCTTGAGAAACATCAACAAGAAAAGAGGACTAGAAGTCTAGTATAGAGACTGCGCATTGCAAGTCAACAAGGACACAATAATCCTTGTAAAACAAGGAAAATAAAAGACAATAGGAGCAGGATTTATTCGAAGGTAAGTCTAGAAGAAGACAAGGGAAGACACCCATTCGAACTTAGGTGTGCAAGAGGTAGACATAGAAGGTGGAGAATATTTGGAGCATCTAGTGAGAACAATTGACGGACAACTCTGAAGAGAAGAGAAGAGAATGGGATTGGCTCTCTAATTCCTGGAGGCTATGGGTTGAGTTTTTAGACTCTAGAGCCTTAAAAATACTTGGGGTCCCTTGAGTTTGTGGTTTGAGATAGGATGCTTGGAGCCTTGTAACAACTTGGGTCCCAAGAGGTTGTGGGTTGAGATAGAGGTCTCTAGAGCCATGTAATAGCTTGGGTCCTTAGAGGTTGTGGGTTGGGATGGAATCTCTAGAGCACTATAACAACTTGGGTCCCCTAGAGGCTATGGGTTGAGATAGTATACTTTGGAGCCATGTAACAACTTCGTAAGATGCCACCCTGAAGCAAAATCAAAAGAAGATCTGATTGGTGACTTGTGGTTATTTCATTATTGTAACCATGGATTGTGGACTCCTTAGAGCGGGGTGAATCCCTGTGTGAGAACTTGGGGGTGAGGTGGAGCACCTATGGAATCCTTGTGCTGTCAAAGGAAGCATTGGGCAGCTGATGGGATTGATGAAGGAGGTCCTCTTGAGTCCTTGTTTCAGTTGAGAACTGGTGTTTTAACCCCTTAAGCAAGCATCCCCCTCAAAATTTGTAATTTGGATCGAGGGTGACAACTGCAAGTAAGTGTAGCTGCAATTGGCTATGGTTGGGTGGAGAGTTATTATCCCAGATTAAGTTTCCCTGCAAGTTTAAATATAAGTATTTGGTAGCGCTTGTTTATCTATTGATGAACCATGATTCATTCTTGACTGTGATAGTTTTGGATTATGGCACTGTATTTGTGTTGTTTATATATGAATATGCAGATGCATTTTTATGCAGATACTTTATTGATGGACATTCTCAATATATGTGTGTGTGCGTGTGTGTTGTTTCTTTGGAATGATTGATATTGTTATATAAGATTAATAAGCATGAGCTTCTGAACTAGAAATAAAATTTTGCATGAATAGCTTGTTGGTGTTGATCACAAAACAACAGATGCAAAAATGTGTAATATGTTAAAAGTATGAAACTGCGGTCAAATTACACTATAGAAAAATATGATGTTTGAGATTATTATTGTATTAGATTCCTCTTTTCGAGAGGACCAAAATCAACCTATAGATCACCCCAATCAGTTAAGCAGAAGTTAAATTATGAATTATTTTATTTATTAAAGTGTAACGGAATGGGTTGGCCTAAGCACATGAGAAATTAACTAAGTAGGCCTCAACTTGTAGAAATTTGAATAACTGATATGTTATCCACCGAGATTCTCCTGATCACACACTATTTTATCTTCATGCACAATACAGAATCTCTTCTACCATTGATCATCACATGCGGAAATAAAATCAATTGCATGCACACATTAAAACCATAAAAATTCACACATATGAACACAGTATGTAATGGGAAAGATTAAAGCTGAAAACCCCCAACTATCTGTATATTATATATGTCATAGAGATCATGTAACAATCATCATACAAATCTCCTCACAAGCTCTCAGTATAATCTCCACTTGCTACACACTAATCAGGCTCGATCTTGCAAATCCCATGCACCGATCTTTGCCAACCTTTAGCCTGCCTCTACTGCGCAATCCCTGCTGAAGAATGCCTCTTGATGAGAATGTATTAACCCAGCCTTGCTCACGCAGTCTTTATAGGCATCTCTACTAAGTGTTGGATGCAAACCATGCATCACTTATAGTCACAACTGATAGTCACACTTGCCCTTTCACTTATCTTTGCACTGGTCTCCACTGAAACTGTCCATGCAATGAAGTTAACTGATGTATTCTTTAGTTGAATAATGAGTTTATAATTAGTGAATTAATTAATAATTAATTCACACCACTCTCACTAATTTTATCAATCAGTTAAACTAGATACAAATAGCTCAACTATGTTTAGATTAGTTAAACTGAACACAACTCCATTAACTTCCTCAATCAACTCCACCAAACTCTGTCACATGAGTTCTAACTGAAGTATCCATGCAATAACTCCACATAACCCTTAGGAATAGCGTAATTCCTTCTGTCAGCTCCTGTGCCACATCCGTGCACTTAACTGAAGTGCTCCAAGAGAATAAGATAATGTTTAGAGTACAAATATTATTAAGAGCTAATAATATTCGACATATCTATTTTTAGACTGGCATCTAAAAATAGATTCCAACCAATATGTATAAAAATAGAAATCCATCTATTTTTCCAACTTGACCAACCATCCAAAAATATCATCCTGCAACTTATAGAACATGATCCATATGTCTGAAAATAGACATAGTCTAAAAATAGACTTTGCGACAAAAATCCCCTGTGTGGCCCCCACCTAGTTTAGGTGATCACTTTTCAACTAGGATCAGGAATGATGTTTTAGGATGCCTCCTTCACTATTTATTGTTGCAATCTTCAACACTCCCTCTCAACAAGAAAGGACTATATTTGCATGCGACATGCAACTCCATGCATTCGCCCTGCAACCTTCACAAGCGCCATGTAACTCCATGCATCTGCTCTGCAACTCCTCTGAAACTGAATAGGCTCCAAACAACTCAATCAGTCTGATGCATATATCATCAAATTATTTGACTTCTGCTGGGCCCAACCGCACATGTCATCAGGAACCACTGCGCTGTTGAACTCTTGCACCCATGCACTCTGCACTTGCTGTCAACTTTGATTCACGCTCCAGTATCCGACACTATCACTTTGATCTGCCTGCATCAATCCAACTGATCATGCTACTGCTGCATTGTGGGCACCTCGTAGCCAGGTTCAATTCATGAGATCCACACCATCTCATGAATCTTGCCCAGAAATATCCTCTTGGGATTAATCATGCATGTCACCCCACCTCTCGCCTGGTGGTATAGCTACATGCACTCCCTCTGCCCATCTGACACGAAATTTCTCTGCATGAGTAGTTTCTCCCACTCCATGATGCTCATCTTGTGGCTTCTCCACATCCCGAGGTTCACTCTTACCTACATGCAAAACTTGCTCCCTCTCAAGCATCAATTGCATGTCTTTCTCACACTTCCCAACAATAGGAAGCTCCGTAGACATCCCATCTACTTCAAGTCTATAGAGATTCTTTGCTCGAATCCCAACCTTCTTGACTTGTCCTTCCTCATCCACACTAAATCCTATACTCCGAAGCTCATCCCCGCAGTGGACAAACGTTTTCAAGTATACCGGAATAGTGTCATTCTTCTCCATTTTTATTTTCCTGAGTTTATCCTAAAACTCAATCGCTTCAATGCTTTGCAATTGCTCCAATGATCAATATCGCTCCGATACCATGTAGAAATTTGAATAACTGATATGTTATCCACCGAGATTCTCCTGATCACACACTATTTTAGCTTCATGCATAATACAGAATCTCTTCTACCATTGATCATCACATGCGTAAATAAAATCAATTGCATGCACACATTAAAGCCATAAAAATTCACACATATGAACACAGTATTTCATGGGAAAGCTTAAAGCTGAAAACCCCCAACTATATGTATATTATATATGTCATAGAGATCATGTAACAATCATCATACAAAGCTCCTCACAAGCTCTCAGTATAATCTCCACTTGCTACACACTAATCAGGCCCGATCTTGCAAATCCCATGCACTGATCTTTGCCAGCCTTTAACCTGCCTCTACTGCGCAATCCCTGTTGAAGAATGCCTCTTGATGAGAATGAATTAACCCAGCCTTGCTCACGCAGTCTTTATAGGCATATCTACTAAGTGTTGGATGCAAACCATGCATCACTTATAGTCACCACTGATAGTCACACTTGCCCTTTCACTTATCTTTGCACTGGTCTCCACTGAAACTATCCATGCACTGAAGTTAATTGATGTATTCTTTAGTTGATTAATGAGTTTATAATTAGTGAATTAATTAATAATTAATTCACACCACTCTCACTAGTGTATCAATCAGTTAGACTAGATACAACTAGCTCAACTATGTTTAGATTAGTTAAACTGAACACAACTCCATTAACTTTCTCAATCAACTCCACCAAACTCTGTCACATGAGTTCTAACTGAAGTATCCATGCAATAGCTCCACATAACCCTTAGGAATAGCGTAATTCCTTCTGTCAGCTCCTGTGCCACATCCGTGCACTTAACTGAAGTGCTCCAAGAGAATAAGATAATGTTTAGAGTACAAATATTATTAAGAGCTAATAATATTCGACATATCTATTTTTAGACTGGCATCTAAAAATAGATTCTGCCCAATATGTCTAAAAATAGAAATCCATCTATTTTTCCAACTTGACCAACCATCCACAAATAGCATCCCGCAACTTATAGAACATGATCCATATGTCTAAAAATAGACTTTGCGACAAAAATCCCTTGTGTGGCCCCCACCTAGTTTAGGTGATCACTTTCCAACTAGGATCAGGAATGATGTTTCAGGATGCCTCCTTCACTATTTCTTGTTGCAATCTTCAACACAACCCCGAAGTGGAACCACACAAAATCTATTAATAGAGGTGACCTCTATCTCATTCTCACACACTTGCTCAAGGGATCTTTGATTTGCATCTATTTTCTTGGTTTTTCTATTTTGTCTTGGCTCGCATAGGTTTGACGGAAGAAGCAAACCTGTAGCAGCCAAGCTGTCGTAGCCACGGGAAAACAATGTCAAGGTACTAGCCTTGGCCTTAGGGTCAGATTGAGTTGATCTGGGCCATAGCCATGGGCTCAGTGTGTTATGCCTATGATCAGGGACCCATAGCTGTAGGCACAAAGAGATATAGGCACGGCTAGGGTCCAGAAGGTTATTTTTGTTGCACACCCCCTCAGCCATGGTCACAGAGTTCCCTGGTAGCCGCTAGGGAAGCTATAGCCGTGAGCAAAGAGTGCCATGGTAGTGGCCAAGGAAGCTATAGCCGCGGGCTGACCATGTTGAGGTCACGGCTAAGGGTTGATGGGTAGATCTGAGCTTGATCCATCCACCAGTGCTCATTCATATGCTTGTAGTCAACTTTGAAAATGTATTGGTTTCAGATGTAGGACTGGACAATTGTTTTTTAGTGAGTTTCAGTGCTCAGTTGTATCTGGGGTTTCATACCATTGTAGATCTGCTCTATATATATTCGCTGCAAGATGTATATATAGTTCTCACTTAGTTTCAACAATATTCCTCAATATTATATAGCCAGTGTCATTGCATTTTAGTTCTCAGATTCAAGCTCCTTCAACAGAAGTGTGTTTATGATTTTATTGTACATATGCTAGTTGTTTTCTACACAATGAAGATATGGATCTATGGATCATTGTATTCTTGTTTGCTGAATCATTTGATGATGATCTAAGAAGAAGAATTTGCAAGGGTTTTCCCCATAGTGGGTTTTTCCCTAGTCAAGGACCAATCCTGGTGTCTCTATGTGTGCATGATTTTCTTCCTTTCTTCCTTTACGTTCCACTGCTTAGATGATGATGATGGTATTTTTCTTTCTATATAGTTGCATATGCTGATGGTTATTAACATAGATATGAATAATGATTTAATGATATGGGGTGAAATTATTATTTTATTGAAGAAATGTAACTATCAAAGCAAAGGACAATGTAGCTCTATGAAAAATTAACATAATAAGCCATATGATAATAAGAACAAGCTATAACGCTGATCTGAACCTTAAGCTGAATGAAATGCTTAAATATAATGAGAACAACACATAAATGAATGATAGACGAATATAAGTCCATGTTTCAGGCTACAACAAATCCATAAGAGCTTGGAATAAAACTTGAAATAGTGGGCTCAAATATCCTTTATTAATATGAAGCAATTACATTGAAGCGTGTTTGCTCAACAGGGTTTTCATTCACTTACATCCATTTATTTGCCTAAGTTACAAGATGCTTTGTCATGTGGTAGGAATTGCATGAGAATTGAGGGTTTTTTTTCCCTTAGGGACAGATGAACCCATCAAATTTACTTAAATGTCCTTCAACCTTGCATTATGAGTAGGCTAGATATCTTTCATTGGCATCCTAGTGTTGTCAGTGAGGCACTGGAAGGTTCTGTGTAGTGCCATGGAGATGCTTACAGACTCGACATGGATTCTGGCACTGTTGACATGTCGCACGCAAGGTGGAAACCCCTTAGTAGTGCACACTCAACCCATGGTAGGTAATGGCCGCTGAAGCACCTATGTCAGAATGTGTGGGATTCCCTGTCTAAGAATGGGATATGCAGGCAGACCAAGAACTCCTTAGAGTTGGATTCACCCAAGGTGAGGAGGGTTAGTACCATGGAACACCTTAATAAACCATTGGCATCAACATGAAGCCTTGAAGTTGATTTGGAGGCCTGCTGAACCTCTGAGTTAGAGCCATGGTTGAAAATAATAGCTTGAGGAAGTATGTGAAGTAGCAGAGTTTGTTCTTCAAATGATGAAAGAGATCCCCATCTAATATTTCGCTTGAGGTAGGGCCAAATTCTCTTAGTATATCCATGGCAAAGAATGTGAAGAAAAAATTGTTGCGGTGCAAAGGGATCAAGCCCCAAAATTATAAGAAAGATTGAGCAACCTTATCCTTTTGTAGATCAAGCCCTAGTCATGGAGAGCTCCCATTAGTAAAACTAGATTTACCTCTAACATGATTGGTCATGAGAGTGTTGACATGGCCGAGAGGTGGAACTTTGAAGGAATACCATAGAAGATTGTTTCAGGATGCAAAAGGGGCTAATCAGGATAGCGAAAACCGGGATACATTGGCAGCCACTCAACCCCAACTATTATGTTATTGGTTTGGGTTTGACCTGCTTGATAGGTCATCCCGTTTGGTTTTCTTGGAGGAATTGCATAAGGTGCAAGATGAAGGGAGCAGGATGAGGTGGCGGTGCCACTACGTGTCCCATTCGGGAGTAAGGGTCATGCAGGAGTGTGACCCACCAAACTGACGTGGTCCAGAGATAAAACCTAGAGGTATTACCATGGAACATTATTAAGGGCACAAGAAAAGAATAGTCAGGTGAAAAGAAGCGGGATTATGTGGAACTATGATGTGTGCCCGACAAGACTGATATTAGCTGAAATGGTAGGCCCACAACCACATAGGCCTAGGCGCCTAGCCCGGAATCATGAAGAGAAGGAAAAAAGTGAAAAACTTGGGTAAAGCCTACCGGAATGACATAAATGGTATACGTGGTTGGGCCCACACCATTATTGTGGTGCTATTGGGTCAAGGACTGACCACTTCCCTAGTCATCCCGATGAAGTTCACCCAAAATTTTAAAGCAGGAATCAAATGTAAAGTATCGGGAGGTAAGCTAGCAGGATGAAATTAGTCACTCCATGCAGTGATACACAAAATCCTATTGTGGAGAAGGGTCTTTCCAGCCATGTCATCCCAACACCATGACATCGGAAGAGATTAAGAGGGTAGGAAATTTGCAAGCGTCGGGATGAAGGAAAATAGGATGATGTGGGAGTGGTTGTGCTGGTATAAGGGAGTTGGTTGCGGCAGACCAATGGGGAAGAGTCCATACCACCACATTATCCATGTAAGCTCGGTAAGTGAAACCCAGATGAAAGTAAAAGGGACACTTTTAGTAGTGCACTGGAAGGAACTGGACGTTGTGACATGGGTCGATTGCATGGCCATACATGAAAGCCTGACATAAATCTCATTGGTGGAGGAAGGAACCAAAACTAGGTCAGGCCTACGTTACGTTCCCGTTGGAATAAAGTGTCACCATAATATACGAGGTGCTAGGATAATTTCAAGTGTCGGGAGAGGGTGAGCGGGGTGACGTGTCTAACAGGACCCACTTAGAAAGCACTGGCTAACACAGAGAGTGGAAGTCGTTGGATTTTGGAGGGCATAGCGAATATATATATATATTCTCTATGCCTGCCAAAATATGTGGAACCATTAACTCAAAATTAACAAAAAATACCCCATTCCTTTAATGGTAACATGAGGGGTTAGGTGAGCTATAGAGTGGTATCTGAGCATCTAGGTTCAACTATTGGAGTGGAAGGACTTCATTACGAGCAAGTGATGATTTTGAAAATTGACTAATTAACTTTTTTGGTGTTAAAATTAGGCTTGGATTATTGATTTTTTCTTTGGTGGTAAACTGTGCTAGTGTGAACTGTTTGGTTGACAACAACTCAGTGAGAGTAGGGCCATGGCCATAAATATTTTTTCACTGTTGATAATGATGATAAAATTGCAGGATTAGTTGACTATTACATATGATTTGTAATTATGTTTTCACACTAACATGGTTTTTTTGTCATAGCATAAACCTCCATCGCAGAACCAAGAATGCAAGCTCATGGTCATAATGATGTGTTTGTTTATTTACTTTCAAATGTCTAACAAATATGTGTGGTTTACAACACATCAAAATCATCATAAAATAGAGAAGTTACAACAATGAGGATTGGAATGGTTAAGTACAGTTCTGATCAATCACAACATGGAAGTTATGGAGTTAGAGCTAATGAAGAAGAGAGATCAATTGGCCAGGGGGGGGGGGGGGGAATTACTTCCTAGACTGGATAGACACCCTAAGAAGCGTGAGGGTTGAGGTGAGAAGCTTTAAGGTCGACATTGAGAGATTGGTAAGAGCCCAAGAAAGACAAGAAAATATCAATGCAGTCATCTTGCAAAGTCCCTTGGATTGGTAGAGACAAATGAAATCTGAGTTGAGGGCCAGTCATAGAGACAAGAAAATCTTTCATTAGTCAGAAGAAAACACAAACGAAGTAGATGGTGGTAGGTTCAGAAAGAGGCATAGGTAAGGAAGTGAGGACATTTTTCCAGGAGGTGAGCCTTTGAGCACTTGAAGGGGAGGAACTAGTAGAAATGTGCATTATTATAGCAAACCATCTAATTTTGCTGCCCAAAGGCACCACCAGTCTCACCATCACAATCACCATCATTCATAAAGCAAAGAAAATGGTCATATGCCTAAGAGCTTAGGGAGGCTAAGCCACCAAAATTTTATGGGGATATGAAGAAATTAGAGGACGTAGAAGCCTGAACGTTGGGAATGAATAAATTTCATAGAATACATGACTATTATGAGAATATGAAAGCTACAATTGCCACCTATAACATAAATGGAAAAGCATACATCTGGTGGGAGAACTTGAAGAAAATTAGAGCCATTGTTGAGAAAGAATTTACCTAGGATGAGTTTTAGAAGCTCTTCAAAGAGAAATACTTGTACGAACATTATTACGATAGTAATGCAAAAGAGTTTTATGAACTCATAATGGGTTAATTAACTAGTTATGAGTATGTCACTAAGTTTCTAGAATTGTTGACGTATGTGCCATATATCATGGATGAAAAAGCCAAAATTAAATGATTTTTCAGTGGGTTTCCTATGGTATTCAAGGATAAAATTGAGTTGTTGGAACCCTAAATTATTAAAGATGCCATTAAAAATCTAGAGAATTGCTATGAGCAAGAAAAGCACAAACCTAATATTAAAAGTAATTGGCAGGCTAAAAGCAACGCTGAGACAAAGAGAAGAATCAACCATTGAGTAAGGTCGTGTGCATTCAAACTCAGTGGCATACCCACAACAACCCATTTGAGTGTGTTTCCATTGGGTGGGTATAGCATACTTCTAGGTATGGATTGGTTATACTTACACCGGACCAAGGTAGGTTTCTATGAAAAATCAATTGAATGCTTGGATGAGGAAGGAACAAAACGAGCGTTGCAAGATAGGAAAAATCCCATTTCGATAAGGCTAATCGTTGTTATGCAAGCTAAATGAAATAGTAGAAAAGAATGCATGTTATTTGTTGTGAAAGTTTGCAAGAATGAGGAAACTGATAGAGAAATAGAAGACGAGGAATCTAAATTAATAAAAAAAGTGCCTTGTTTTGTAGGAGTACGTAAATGCCTTTCCATTGGAGGTTCTTAGATTACCTCCTCACTCGGAGAGATAGATTTATCTATTGAGTCGGTACTTAGAGAAACACCAGCATCTAAGGCTCCATATAGGATGAGCACCCTAAAATTGGATGAGCTGAAATTGTAGCTGAAGGAAATGCTTGATAGAGTTTGCATAAGGCCCTAATGTGTCCCCATGGGGAGCACTGATATTGTTTATAAAGAAGAAATATGGAACCATTAAATTATGCATTGATTACAGGAAATTGAATAAGGTGACCATCAAGAATAGGTACACATTACCAACGATTGATGATCTCTTTGATCAGTTGAGAGGATAATAAATTTTCACCAAAATTGACTTGAGGTCAGGCTACCATCAAGTAAGGATTGAGGAGGAAGACTTTCATAAAAATTATTTTAGAGAAATATATGGGCATGATTATTTCATAGTGGTACAATTTTTAATTAACAATGCCCTTGCCACATTCATGTGCCTGATGAACACTGTGTTATGTCCTTATTTGGACAATTTCAACATTGTATTTGTTGATGACATACTGTTATATTCAAGGACGAAAGAAGAGCATGCGAAATATTTGGTTGCAATGTTACAATTGTTGAGAGAGCATAAGCTCTATGCAAAGCTTAGCAAGTGTGACTTCTTCCAGTCACATATACATTATTTGAGGCACGTTGTTTCCAAGGAAGGAATCCCTTGTTTTTATTTGGGAAAACTAGGACATGTTGGCAGCCACGCAAACCCGATTGTTATGTTATTGGTTGGGGATTAACCTACCTGACAAGTCATCCTATTAGGTTTTCTCGGAGCACTCATATAAGGTGCATGCAGAAGGGAGCAGGATGAGGTGGCGGTACTACTATGTGTCCCAATCGAGAGCAAGGGTTGTGTAGGAATGTGGCCCACCAAACCGATGTGGCCCAAAGATAAAACCTGAAGTTATTACCATGGAACATTTCTAAGGGCATGATCAAATAAAAGTCGGGTGAGAAGAAGCCAGATGATGTGGCACTATGACGTGTGCCCAAAAAGATTGTTATTGGCTGGAATGGTAGGCCCACAACCATATAAGCCTGGGTGCCTAGCTCAAAATCATGAAGAGAAGGTGAAATGTGAAATCCTAGGGCAAAGCATGGAAGAATGACATAAAAGGGATACATTATCAGGCCCACACCATTGTTGTGGTGCTATTGGGTCAAGGATTGTCCACTTTCTGCGTCAGCCCAATGAAGTTCAACCATAATTTTAAAGCAGGAATCAAATGTAAATTGTTGGGAGGTAAGCTAGCGGGGTGACGTTAATCACTCCACACGGCGATACGCGCCATCCTATTGGCGGAGAAGGGTCTTGCTGGCCATGAAATCCTGACACCATGGCCTCATAAGAGATTAAGAGGGTAGGAAATTTGCAAGTGCCTTGATGAAGGAAAAAAAGATGACGTGGGAGTGGTTGTGGTGGTAGTAGGGAGTTGATTGTGGTGGACCAATGGGAAAGAGGCCATACTGCCCGATCATCCACGTAAGCTCGGTAAGTGAAACCGAGATGGAAGTAAAAGGGGAAATTTTGGTAGTGCACTGGAAGGGACTGAATGCTGTGCATGGGTCAATTGCATGACCATACATGCAACCCCGATAGATCTCTCATTAGTGGAGGAAGGAACCACATCTAGGTCATACTGACATTGTGTTCTTGATGGAATAAAGTGTCACTGTAAGATATGAGGTGTTAGGATAATTGCAAGCATCAAGAGAGGGTGAGCGGGGTGACGTGTCTAGCAGGACCCACTTGGAAGGTGTTGGCTAACACATAGAGTGGAATTCCCTATATTTTTTGGGGCATAACGAATATATATGGAACCATTAACTCAAATTTAACAAAAAAAAAAAAAATACCCCATTCATTTAATGATAACATGAGGGGTTAGGTGACATTTTAGAGTGGTATCGGAGAATCCAGGTTCAATGCTTGGACTGGATGGGCTTCATCACGAGCAAGGGATAACTTTGAAAATTGACTAATTAACTGTTTAGGTGTTAAAAGCCAGTATGAATTATTGATTGTTGCTTTGGTGGTAAACTTTGTTAGTGTGAACTTTTTGGTTGACAACAACTCTGTGAGAGCAGGACCATGGCCATAAATATGTTGTCACTGTTGATTATCATGATAAAATTGAAGGATTGAATGACTATTACATATGATTTGTAATTATGTTTGCACACTAACATGGTTTTTTTGTCATAGCAGAAAGCTTCATGGAAGAACCATGAATGTAATCTCATGGTCATAATGATTTGTTTATTTATTTTATTTGAAATGTCTAACAAATGTGTGTGGTTGAAAACACATCACAATAATCATAAAATAGAGAAGTTACAACAATGAGGATTGGAATGGTTGAGTACAGTTGTGATCAATCACAACATGGAAGTGATGGGGTTAGAGCTAATTAAGAAGAGAGACCATTTGGCCAAGGGGGAGGGAATTACTCCCCAGACTGGATGGAAACCCTCAACAACATGAGGGTTGAGATGAGAAGCTTTAAGGCCAACATTTAGAGACTGGTAAGAGCCCAAGAAAGACAAGCAGAGATCAATGTAATCATAGACTTGTAGAGTCTCTCAGATTGGTAGAGACAAAGGAAATATGAGTTGAGGGCCAGTCATAAAGATTAGAAAAGCCTTCATGAGTTATAAGAGAACACCAACGGAGTAGATGGTGGTAGGTCTAGAAAGAGGCATAGGCAAGGAAGTGAGGACATTGTGCCAAGAGGTGAGCCTTTGAGCACTCGACGGGGAGGAACTAGCAGGTAGGTGCATTATTCTAGAAAACCATTTAATTTTGTTGCCCGAAGGCACCTGTTATGAAACCAGCTCCAAAAATAGAAGAAAAGAGAGATCAATGCCTTAGAAATAGCCACGTCGAGGGGGAAACCTCCAATACATTACATAAATGAAAAATTCTTGGATGATACAAATAAAAAAACCTCCACTCTATTTATAGTTGTCCATGGGGCCACAATGTAATCCTAGTGGGGCCACAATGTAATCCTAGGCGACCTAACAATAATAATTTAAGGGCACAATAATAGCAATATGGGGGTTACAAGGGTACAACAATAACAATAAGGGGGTTACACAAACAACAATAAGGGACTATACTAGCAATATAAGGACCTAACATGCTCCTCTCCTTCAAAAAAATGTTGTCCTCAACGCTTGATTAGCTCCGGGTGCTTCTGTATAAAATTATCATCCTCCCATGTAGATTCTTCAGTGGGTAAGTTATTCCATTTGATGAGATACTCTGAAATTGATCGATTTCGTAGCTGTCGAGTTCTTGTTTCCTTGGCTGCTTCAGGTTCCAATATAGTTTTTCCTTCCTCATCAAGTTCTGGAAATATTGTTTGAACTAGAAGTTTGTCCCCTATAACCTTTTTTAAGAATGAAACATGGAAAACTGGATGCACTTGCGAAGAAGCAGGACGCTCCAATTTGTATGCCATAGTACCAATCTTTTGCAACACCTTGTAAGGACCATACTACTTTGGCAATAATTTATTATCCTTATTAGCTTTCTTGAGGGACATTTGTTTGTATGGTTGTAGCCATAAAAATACCCAGTCTCCCACATCAAAAATTCTCTCATTGCGATGTTTATCTGCCTGTTGTTTCATTTGATTTTGTGCCAAATTTAGTTTATTCTTTAAGAGTTGGAGAACTTCTTGTTGATGCTCGATGTGATCCTGCACTGCTTGAACCCTATAATTTTCCCTTAAAGAAGATGTGAGGATGATGGATGATATCCATAAAGTGCCATAAATGGGGTCATTTTTACTGTAGTATGGAAGGAAGTGTTATACCACCAGTCAGCGAGAGGTAACCACTTGACCCATTTTTCTTTCTTATCAGATACAAAACAACGAAGATATCCTCCAAACATTTATTCACTATCTTTGTTTGACCATCAGATTGAGGATGATAAGATGCACTATGAGCTAGTTGAGTACCCAAACAAGAAAATAATTCCATCCAAAACTTTCCTGTAAAAATGGGGTCTCTTTCACATACAATAATCTTCGGTTTTCCATGTAGCTTTTGAATTGTTTCCATAAATGCAGTAGCAACTGTACTTGATTTAAATGGATGAGATGATGCACAAAAGTTTGCATACTTGGTAAGTCTATCAACTACCACCATAATGACACTCCTTCCTTCGGACTTAGGTAAACCTGTGATAAAATCCATTGAAATCTCCTCCCAACATTGACTTGGAGTGGATAAAGGTTGCAGAAGACCCGGGGTCTTAATTGTCTCAACTTTATTTTGCTGGAAAACCAAACATTCCGCCACAAACTTTTGAATATAAGATTTAATTTTTGGAAGTCCTCAATGTGCTCTGCCACTGAACCCTTTTCTTTGAGATTTATCATTTGGCTAAATAAGGTGTTTCTCTTTGTATCCTCATAATGTGCTATCATTTCCTTCGTAAAAATTGACCAAGTGACAATTTTTTTACTGGATAAAAGCCATCGATACCATACAAATGTATTTTGTTCTAAATGTAAAGTTTCAATGTGTACCTTTTGTGTGTTTTTCACATTATTGAGATCAAAATATAGCTCCATCTGTAGTATCCATGTTACGGGATCCTTGCCATCAAACTGCCTCATATCCATCTTTGGAATATGGTGGTTCTTTAATCCAACATTAGAGTTTATGAAATCATGATTAACATTTATTTTGTTCTCATCATGAGTTTCCTCTACTATATTTTTGCCATTAGGAATAATTTCTTGTATCAACTTTGACAAACCTTCTTTCAAACCTTCCATTTTTTCTTCCATACCATCCATTTTTTCTTCCATACCATTCTTCAAACCATCCATCGTAGCTTCTAGGCCTTTCTTCAAACCATCCATCTTAACTTCCATGCTTTTCTTCAAAACATCCATTTCATTTTTTGTTGCTCTTTGCGAGAGCGAATTTTGGTGCACTTGCCCTTGTAATTTTGATAGATCATGTTGCAATTATTCATCTTCATGAGTCATAGAAGAGTACTCTGAGGGCTTAATGGGTGTTGAATTCTTTTTAGGAGGAATTTTAGAAACCAATACTGATATCTATTCTCAATAGGCCTTTGGAATCACTTAAAATTGATTTTTAAAACAAGACTTATGCAATTTGAAAAAAAAATACACACCTTTTTCTAGATTTTGAGGAGCTCGATATTGAAACTGAATTATCTCTGTAATTTTGGATCTTCAATATCTGAAATTCTGGCCTGAAATAGCCCTCTGAATCTTCTTTCGAATTCCATAGCTATGACTTGATTTGGATTCTTGAAGACAAAGGTATGCCCAATCTCCTATGATGACCTAATTATGGAATGGTTTAGTAGAGTGAATTTGTACGACTTGCCACATGTCACTGTTTCCTCCTTCGGCTCTAAAATTGATATTGAAAAAAATACAGTCCGTGTACTTTCATCCAATTTTTACAGAATCCCAATCCGATGCTCAGAGAGAGAGAGAGAGAGACTTATGATGTTTTTCTCACGGTCACCTCTTTGAGATGAAATTCGGGAGTCCGAAACAATCCTAACTTCCACAAATCATATCTCCCAAATATTGCGAACCAAGATCTAAAATTTTTACAGGAGGTTCCTCAGGCTTCCAGCTTCACTCTATACAAATTTCAGCTTTTTAACCCTAGTATAAAATAGCGAAAATTCTGCGATGACCTGTTTAGGTGAAATTCAGGAGCCCGCAAAATGTCCTAACTTCCACAGATCATATCTCTGAAAATATTTCGAACCAAGCTCTAAAATTTTTCGAAAATTTTCTTCCATATTTCAGCTTCACATTCTAAAAATTTAAGCTTCTGTACCTTCGTATAAAATAAGTTATAGTGAAAATTCCATGATGACATGTTTGGAGCAGTGAAACCCTAGAATCCAAAGCTCAGATACCAAGTGTTATGAAACCAGGTCCAAAAATAGAATAAAAGAGAGATCAACACCTTAGAAATAGCCACTTCGAGGGGGAAACCTCCAATACATTACATAAATGAACAATTCTTGGATGATACAAATGAAAAAACCTTCACTCTATATATAGAGTCCATGGGGCCACAATGTAATCCTAGCCGACCTAAAAATAATAATGTAAGGGCACAATAATAAAAATATGGGGGTTACAGGGGTACAAAAATAACAATAAAGGGGTTACACTAACAACAATAAGGGACTATACTAGTAATATACGGACCTAACAACACCACTAGTATCATTATCACCATCATCATCATTCAGAAAGAAGATAAAAGGGTCATATGCCTAAGTTGAATGTTGTGCAAGCAAGATGGTTGGCCACGCTCAACAAAGTTGACTTGAAATCAATTACATAAAATGTAAAGAAAACAAGGTTGTTGATGCTTTGAGGAGAAGAACGCAAGTAAATCACTTGTCAGTTATAAGTTCTTACACGACAGATCTGATAGAAAGAATCAAAAGTGTTGGATTGCAATATGAGAAATATCAGAGAGTGAAAGAAAATTTGTTGCAAAGTGGGTAGGATGAAGAATATCACCTCACTAAGGATGGCCTAATCAGGTTTAAAGGCAAAATTTATGTGCCTAACAGTGATGAGATGAAAAGGTTGATAATGAAAGAGTTCTATGCTAAGCCTTATTCGGGCCACCCAGGGTATCAAAATACCCTTATAACCATTAGAAAACACTACTACTGAATGAATTTGAAGAAGGAAATGGTTTATTTCATGGAAAAATGCATGGAATGCTAGCATGTAAAGGTCGAGAGCAAGCATTCGACATGATTGTTGCAGCCTATCCCTATTCCAAAATGGAAGTGGGAGGTAATTTCAAAGGATTTTATTACAATATTTCCTAAAACATCCAAGCAACATGACACAATCATGGTAGTGGTGGATAAGTTGAGAAAGGTAGCTCATTTTGTAGCAGTTAAATCCACTAATTCTGCAAGTGATATAATACAAATATGCCTAAAGGAGATCATGAGGTTGCATGGAATCCCAAAGAAGATTGTGTTAGACAAAGATGCTAGGTTCACTACCAGATTTTGGAAGGAATTATTTGCAGGAATGGGAACATAATTAGCATTTAGTACAACTTATCATCCCCAAACATGTGGGGAAATAGAGAGGATTAACAAAATTCTTGAAGACATGTTAACAATGTATGTAATGCATCGACCCAAGAAGTGGGACTAATATATTCCACTTGTGGAATTTTCATACAATAATGGATACCAAGAATCCATAAAGATGAGCCCATTTGAGCCATTGTATGGTAGGAGGTTCAACACTCATCTTAGTTGGAGTGATCTAGTTAACAAGATCCTTGTAGGAATTGATATGCTCAAGGATATGGAGTACCAAATACAAATCATAAAACATAATTTGAAAGTGGAACAAGATAGGAAGAAAATATATGCATATCAACATAGAGTGCACAAAGAGTTCCAAGTTGGGGAACATGTTTACCTAAGGATTAAACCCAAGAAGAGTTCCCTAAGTATTGGGACATGGGCCAAGTTTGCACCATGGTATTATGGTCCATTTGAAATCCTTGAGAGGATTGGATCAATGGAATATATGATGAATTTAACTCCTTTAGTTAGAGTTCATGAAGTCTTCCATGTTTCTTTACATAAAATATATCTACAATACCCTAATCATATTATTGATTGGTCTGTGCTACAAGTGTGTTACACAGTATTTTGTCGCATTCTCTATTCCCTATCCAAAGTGTTGTCCTTTGTGTCACTCATGCCACAAATGTCACAAAGCGAAAAAATCTATGAAGACATCTTCACCATGAATAACATGCTCAAAAAATCCATGAAGAAATGGAGAGTCATTGCATTAAAAAAATTCTAGAGAAAGCTTGTTAAAACCCTAATTTGTATCCCCAACGCAGTTCTCCCCTGTATGCCTTTGCCCTTGTCACCCTGTATGTAACTGGAAAACAACGATTGAAGCACAGGAATTAAAGTTAAAAGTTGTGTTGGTCGTCTTCAGGCAGGTTCTCCAAAAATGGAGCAAAAGCTTCTTCCTCTAGACGTCTTGAGAATGGAAGTCTGGTATCAGCTGGCTGGGGACTGAGTCAAGATCTCCCATTTTAAGTCCTTGATCTAGCCTTCAAGGAATTTCCCCTTAAGATATGGACCTTCCTCCTTCTTTTGTGGATCCTTAACATCTCTAGTCCCCCTATAAATGAATGCCATGCCTTCCCTAAATGGCTGGTCGTTGCTTGTTGCCATGCTTCTGCCTAATTGCGCTTATATGTTGTCAATTTGTGGAGAAAGGAGAAGAGATTAAAGAGCTTGGCTTGGACTTGGATTTCCATTTCGAAGGAGGCCTCTAACATCAAGGCACTGGTTGTAAGCTTCCCTTTATTTACTTAATAATACAAAGTGTGTTTTTCTTTCCATGAACTTGTTAATATTAACTTGATTATTATGATACTCCTTGATCTGTCATATGGTTTACTTTGAAATATATATATGTTATGTCTCTTTCATTTGTTGTCGTATGATATTTCTCGCAGGTATTCAAACATTGAAGGTATAGCAAGGAGTGAGGTATACCATATTCCTCTCTCATGTTATTTCGATGTTAAATTAGGAAACCTTGCATTATTTGTCACAGTTGTTACTAGACCCACTCATTGGGCTAGAGGGATCACTTATTTCCATAGAAGGGATTCCCTGGATAACAAAGTGGAACCAGAGGGAGAGTTCCAGCCATAGCCAATGTTAATTCTAGACTAGAGGAGCCTCATGCTCCGAAATCGAGGCATAAAGCAATTCAAGGTATAATGAAAGCACTTTGGGCCAGAGGAAGCCATGTGGGAAATTTCTGATGCAATGAAATTTAACTATATCTTCTTGTTGCTAGTTAAAGAAAGTGTGCATGTGATTGTAAATAATGTATAGATTTGAGTGTATAAATCTCCATGAACCAATATGTGTTGTGTTTTGTTTTTGGTGTTGCATATGGGCAGATGAACACCAAGAACAATGTTACCTCACCACTCATGGACCTCTCATAAAACACATTGTAAATATTTTTATATATGTGAAAATTGAAAAAGGGGGCTGAGTTAAAGGGCCACTGATTCTTGAGCCGGGGAGGAGGATTTATTACTTGGGATGGTGTGGTTTCTTGTGCATGAAACCTGAATTGTTTAGAAAACCATTAAAGTTTGGTTTGTGCATGAATTTAATGAATTGGTTCTTGAAATTAAATGGGTTACAAGAGAAATTATGCAGGTCCATGTTTCTTGAGAAACAACAACAAGAAAAGAGGACAAGAATTCCAATAGAGATATTGCACATTGCAGGTCAGCAAGGACACAATAGTCCCTGTAAAACAAGGAAAAAAGATACAACAGGAGGAGGATTCATTCGAAGTTAAATATAGAAGCAGACAAAGGGAGACACCCATTCAAACTCAGGTGTGTAAGAGGCATACATAGAAGGAAAAGAAGATTTGAAGCATCCAGTGACAATAATTTGGAAACAATTTTGAAGAGAAGAGAAGAGAAGGGGATTGGTTCTTTGGTTCCCTGGAGGTTGTGGGTCAAGATAGGTTCACTGGAGCCCTGTAACAACTTGGCCGGTCCTGTGGAGGCTATGGTTTGAGATAGTAGACTTTGGATCCCTATAACAACTTAGGAAGAGGCCATCCTAAAGAAACACTAAATGAATATATGATTGATGACTTGTGGTTACTGAATTATTGTAACAATGGATTATGGACTCCCTAGAAGGGGGTGAATCCTTGTGTGAGCACTTGGGGGTGAGGTGGAGCACCTCAGGACTCCTTGTCCTGTCGAATGTAGCATTCGTTAGCTAGTGGGATTGAGGAAGGAGGTCCTCTAGAGTCCTTTTTTCGGTTAGAAGCTCATGTTTTAACCCCTTAATAAAGCATCCCCCTCAGACTCTCGAATTTGGCTCGGGGGTGAAAATTTCAATTAAGTGTGGCTGCAACTGTCTATTTTTGGGTGGAGATTCCTTCCCAGACTTAGTTTCCTTACAAGTTTAAAGATAAGTATATGTTAGTACCTGTTTCTCTATTGATGAACCATGATGCATTATTGATTGTGATATTTCTAGATTATAGAACTATATTTTTATTGTTTATGTATGAATATGTCGATTCATTTTTATGTAGATACATTATTGATGGACATGTTGAATGTGTGTGTGTGTGTGTGTTGTTTCTATAGAATGAGTGATACTGTTAAAAAATATTAGTAAGTTTGAGCTTCTGAACTATAAATAAGATGTTGCATGAATAAATTTTTGGTGTTGATCACAAAACAAAAAATTCACAAATGTGTGGTAAACCATAAGAACCAAGCTATAACGTTGAGTTGAACCTTAAGCTGAATGAAATGCTCAACTGTAATGATAACAACACATAAATTAATGATAAATGAAAAAAGGCCATGTTGCAGGCCGCAAAAAAGCCATAAGATCTTGGAATAAAACTTGTAATAGTGGGCTCAAAGACCCCTTATTAATATGAAACAATTACATTGACGACCGTTTTCTCAACAAGGTCTACATTCGGTTACATCCATTTATTTTCCTAAGTTACAAGCTAATTTTCTGTGCGATAGGAATTGCGTGAGCATTGAGGGTTGTTACCCTTGGGGTCAGATGAGTCCGCCTACTTTACCTAAATGGAATTCAACCTTGCATTTTGAGTAGGTTAGATATCTTTTGTTGGCGTCCTAATGTTGTCGATGAGGCAACGAAAGGTTCTTCATAGTGTGTGGGAGCTGCTTACAGGCTCGACATGGATTCTGGCATTATCGGTGTGTCGCGAGCCAGGTGGAAACCTCTTATTAGTCCATGCCCAACCCTTATTAGGTGATGGTCTCTATAGCGCCTACGTTGACATGCGTGGGATTCCTTATCTAAAAATGGGGAATGCAAGCGGGCCAGGAACTCCTTGGAGTTGGATTCGCCCAATCTCGAGAGGGGTAATACCATGGAACACCTTAATAAACCATTGGTGTCAGCATGAAGCCTTGAAGTTGATATGGAGGCATATCATACCTCTTAGGCTGAGCTGTGGTAAAAAATACTAGCTCAAGGAAGTTTTTGAAGTAACATAGTTTGTTCTTCGGGTGATCACAAATATCCCCATCTAATATGTCACCTGAGGCAAGGTCGAATTCTCTTAGTTGATCCATGGTGAAGAATGATAAGAAAAACTTGTTGCGGTTCAAAGGGATTAAGACCTAGTCGTTGAGACCTCCCATTGGTGTGGTTTTATTTCCCTCTAATGTGATTAGTCGCGAGAGTGTTGATGTGGCCCAGAGGTAGAACCCAAAAGGAATACACTAGAAGATTATTACGAGAGGAAAAAGGGGCTAACTGGGATAGAAATAACCAGGAAAAGTTGGTGGACAAACAACCCTGATTGTTATGTTATTGTTGGGGGTGGACCTACTTGACAACTCGTCCCATTTGTTTTCACCATAGCACTCGCAATTGGTGCGGGAGGAAGGGAGCGAGATGAAGATATGTTGCCACAACGTGTCCTAATTAGGAGCAAGGGTCATTCAGGGGTGCGACCCACTAAACTGACGTGGCTCAAATATGGAACTCAAAGTTCTTACCCGGAAACATTTCTAAGGGCATGAGCAAAAAAAATCTAGGTGAAAAGAAGCAGGATGATGTGGCACTATGACATGCACCCGACAAGATTTCTATTGGATGGAATGGTTGGACCACAACCACATAGGCCCAGATGCCTAGCCTGAAAGCATGAAGAGAAGGCGCAAAGTGAAAACATTGGGCAAAGCCTAGCGGGATGGCATAAAAGGGATACGTGGCCAGGCCCGCACTGTAGTTGTGGTGCTATTGGGTAGTGGATTGGCCACTTGGCGAGTTAGGCTAGCGAAGTTCACCTGGAAGCTTAAAGAGGGAGTGATATGTCAAACATTGGGAGGTAAGCTAGAAGGATGACGTAAGTCACTCCATGTGGTGATACCCTCCATCCTATTGGTGGAGAAGGGTATCACCAGCCATGTCGTCTCAATGCCATTACCATGAAAGAGATTAAGAGGATAGGCAATTTTCAAGCACCGATATGAAGGAAAATGGGTTGACGTAAGAGTGGTTGTAGTGGAAATAAGGAGTTGGTTGTGGCATACCAATAGGGAAGATTCCATCCTATCCCACCATCCATGTAATCCTGGTAAGTGAAACCTGATGAGAAGTAAAGGGGAAGCTTATGGTAGTGCACCAGAAGGGATCGAATGGGGTGACATGGGTCGATTGCATGACCATTTAAGCAAGCCCAACATAGCTCTCATTGGCGGAGGAAGGACCCATATCTAGGTCAACCTGACATTGTGCTCCTGACGAAATAAAGTGTCACTGTAAGGTATGAAGTGCCGGGATAATTGAAAGCGTCGGGAAAGGGTGAGCGGGGTGACGTGTACAGTAGGACCCACCCGGAAGGAGTTTTCTAACGCACAAAGTTGAAACCATTGGATTTTGGTGGGCATAAGTAATATATATATATATATATACATATAGATATATATATACATATACATATACATATATATATATATATATATATATACATATAGATATATATATACATATACATATACATATATATATATATATATATATATATATACATATATATATACATATACATATATACATATATACATATATACATATATACATATATACATATATATATATATATATATATATATATATATATATATATATATATATATATATATATATATATATATATATATATATATGTATATATATATATATATATATATATATATATGGAACCATTCACTCAGAATTAACAAAATAATATATAATTACCCCATTCCTCTAATGGTAACCTGAGGGGTCAGGTGACGTTATATGTAACCTATTATCTTGTACCATGATCTTGTGTCCCCAACAACCCAAGATTGGGTGCATTTGCAGTGCTCACCTATTACTCATTATGTTCATGTACTAAACATGAAACATAGTAACATGCCAAAGTACTAAATTCCAGCAACCTCCAACACATAGTCTCTCATTCCTAATCAATTTTCACAACCCAAAGTAGTACACCCCTTTCTCTACAACCACAGTCCCTTAGGTTGAGCCGCTACCCTTCTAGTGCTCTAACATAGGATGACTAAGGAGTTTTAGAGCCTTATAGCTCTAGGAGTTTCAACTACCCTCAAAGTATCTATGTACACACCAGGCCCAACACCTAGATCCACCTAGGATCCATAGTGTAAAATGGTTACATAGGGTCACCGCAATTTTCCAAGCAGGTAAAATTGTCATATTGGTAGAACTAAATTAGAATCCTCGATACTTACACTAAACCCTAACTTTACATCTGCATATTCCCTATTTGACAAGTGGTACCTCAAGAATCCCTCTCCCAAACACATGTTGATTTGTTCCCCATCCTTGGGAATATATAATAAAATGTGTGTGCATAATGAATTTAGGATTTAATTCAACATTTAGCTTAGCCCCTTAGCTTAAGTGCCCATCACTTAGTGCTTATCCCCCTTTTGGTCTCATGGAGTCCTATCCTTCCATCACTCTTATTCCACTTGGTCCATAACAACGGCATATTTTTTTTTAATATGAATGTGATTACATATCATATAGCTATGCCATTAACATTTTATCACGTAGGCTTACCAACCTAAAATCACATAGGCGCTTCGACCTCAAAACTTTATATACATGGGCATGCAGGCTCGACAAAATCTAGGTTCACCAACCTAATTGTAATATGCACAAATATACATATAATGGTCAACCTAGACGTGTCACATTACCAATGTGCATAATATTACATGCTGCACCAAATATACAGTGAATTACATTTATACAAACACACCATTCATGATGTTCTTACTTAATGTTTAATGCATCATATTGTTTAATAATTGACGTGATTTAAATGTGAGTGCCCCAATTTTATTTAAATGCACCATATTCGACACACCATAATATTTTTTAGTGCGCTAATAACGCTAGTGTGTGGAACATGATGAAGGGCACAACCACACCACATCTTATGAGGGCGCCATTACGAGTTTTCATATTATTCATTTGCACACTAGATAGTGTGGGATTTTCACACACCACACAATGTCATAATTTTTCAATGCATGTAATCTTATGTGACCCAATGCACATAGTGCATATATACATTTATTAGTGTATCGAAGAGTGTGGGAGAATTCCACTTGCTAAATTAAAATCTTTAGTGTGCTTATAAAGTATTGGAATATTTCTCCTAGTGCATCCTATAAAGCATTACTTGAAGGTGCAACTTGAAAGCTAGGGATGCACCACCTAGAAAATTTTACAAAAAAATCAAATGAAAGCCTAATTTTAAATTTTGAACCACTTAAAATATAAACTAAGGGGTGAAAATGAATTTAATTTCTCTCTCCCCTATTAAAGAAGCATGGTTATTGGATAGTGAAAAATAAAAAATTGGTACCATTTTAAAATTCCAAAATAAAATAAAATCCACTGTGGAAGTGAAGGAACTAAGAAATATGACAATCCAATAACATCACATAATTGCGTGATTATAAGGGAATAGTGAGAACTAGTGCTTGTGTGGCTTGAAGCATTGAATGAAAGTTAGAAATCAAATTTGAATTCAATAATATTTTCCACCTTATTGTGGTGCACCATACATCTTGATGCACTACTGCATGTCTAAGTATAGGGTGCATTACACACACACACATTAAATATTACATATTGTACAACTAGGATCATTGATATTTTATCACTTAGGCTCACCAAAATAAAATCACGTAGGCACTTTGGCCTCGAAACTTTATATTACATAGGCACGTAGGCCCAAAAAAATATTGGCTTACTAGCCTAATCATAATATGTGTAAATATACATATAGGGTCAACATAGAGGTGTCACGTTACCAATGTGTATAATATTACATGTTTCACCAAACATATACCACATTACATTTATACAAACATACTATTCATGATGCTCGCTCTTAAAATTTCATGCAACAATTAGTTCAATAATGTTTATACATATTATTAACAATTGGTGTGATTTAAATGTTGGTGCCCCATGTCTATACAAATGCACCAAATTCAGTACGCCATAACAATTTTCAATGTGCTAATAACCATAGTGGTACCAAACATGATGAAGGGCACAATGCACCACATGTTATGGGGACAACAGTACATGTTTTCCTATTATTTATTTCCACACGAGAGTGTGGGAAAATTCACATAAACAATGTTATAATTTTTCAATGCATGTAATTTTATGTGGCACATTGAACAAAATGCATCTATACATTTGTTAGTGTATCAAAGAGCGTGGGAAAACATAATTCTTTAGGGTACTTTTAAGGTATTAAAGCACTGCTCCTAGTGCATCTTATAAAAGAATTTCTTGAAACTGGAAATCTAGGGATGCACCACCTAGAAATTTTAAAAAAGAAAAAAAAGAATGAAATGCAACTTAATTTAAATTTGAACCAACGAAAATATAATCAAGGGATGAAAATGAATTTACCTGGTTTTTTCCCAATCAAGGAAGTATGGTTGCCACATAGAGAAAAATAAAAATTCGATACCATTTTAAATTTAAAAATGAAATCAAATCCATTGTGGAAGTGAAGGAATTTAGAAGTACGATAATTCAATAACATCACATAATGGCATGATTGTAAAGGGATAGTGAGCGCTTTGCTTGAAGCATTTAATGAAAGTTAGAAATGAAATTTCAATTCAATCATTTTTTTCACCCTATATTGGTGCACTATATATCTTGATGCACTAGTATATATATATATATATATATATATATATATATATATATATATATATATATATATATATATATATATATATATATATATATATATATATATATATATATATATATATATATATATATATATATATATATATATATATATATGTTTGTTGGAGTAGTCTAACCATTAGACGTTTTGACTTTTTTTGAAAAAATTCAATGATACAATTTTTAGCCAAAGTGTGAATTTTAGTTGTTTAAAATACATTTTCGAATGTATAGATGGATCCAACGCCATGGAAAACTCATAAAAACTCAATTTTTAGCTACTAAGTTAAAAATTAAGATTCCAAGAAATCCCTACAGGATTTTTTGGGCAAAATTGATTGGAAAAAATGTTGAGAAAAGGTGAAAAACGTCTAATAGTTAGACTACTGCATTATTTTTTAACTACATCAATGTTCCCCATATATTGACACATTAATGAGTATATAGATACATGGTGCCCACCGACGATGCATCTACATCCAACAGTGACTCTCGATGCACCTCTCCTTTCAAGGTACATGTCAACTTTGACATTCCTGTATTTGAAGACCAGATAGATGTAGACGCCGTAGATATATGGTTGAATTTTTTGGAAGGGTATTTCTCGGTCAATGATTTCTCCGACCGAAAAAAGATTACTTTTGCACTCCTCAAAGCTGCCCCCCATGTCAAAGACAGTGGGAAACCTAATGTGAGTAGAAGGATGAGAGGGAAACCTCTATATTCTCGTTTGCACCCACTTGGAATTCGTTTCGATACGACATCAAGGAAAAATATTACCCTATGGGGAGCTATGAGGACAACTACATCTAATGGACCACGTTGCGGTAGCAAAGGGGTTAAGATGTGAAAGAACTGACGAATTTGTTCCATACACTCCATAAAAAGTCGTGTATTAAATATTCAGAGAGACATTTGACTGTTTGCACCAATACATTCAGGAGGAAATGGAGTTATTCTACATTACCTCTCTTGGCAAAAAATATCTCTATGCCGCCAAGATCGAGTAGAAATTTAAGCAGAAGAAGCAAGACTTCTGATTCGCGAATCCGAAGCCAAGGAAAGGCACCACCGAACCATAGAAAAAGGGTCAAAGCCAAAGTGGGGCGACTCAGAACAATACCACAAATCCAAATAAGGAAAGAGGGAAATGGTGTGAATTTCATAACAGCCCCAGTCACAGCACAAACAAGTTTCGGGCCAAACAGTCAGTCATGGCCGAACTGAAGGCACCCGAATTAGATGCATATTCTGAGCCTGAGTTAGAACCATACAAGGGAGATGAAAAAGGGAAGAAGATCATTGATGCAGATCCCAATGCTATTGTTTCCACCACCAAGCTCTAGAGGGAGGATACCAAGGATCAAGAGGAGGGGGAGCGCCTTTTCCATTCACAGATGTGGGTGAAGGGTTCTCCACTGAAATTCATTGTCGATAGCGAAAGCCAAAGGAACCTCATTTTAGTAGAGGTCGTGAAGTGGCTTGGCCTATCGACCGTAGCATGCCCGCAACCATATACCATCGGGTGGCTTCACCAAGGAAGATATCTCTGCGTCCACTAGCAGTGCCGCCTTTCATACAACATCAAGCCATTCACGGATGAGATACTGTATGATGTTGCTCCTCTTGATGTGTTTGATGTATTATTGGGCCAACCATACTTGTGGAAGAGACATGCTATTTATGAGTCTAGGCCTCATTTTGTTGTTATTAATTTGGGAAATAGATTGTACAAGATACCGGAGGTAGTACCGCCTCTTGCCATCTCTTTTACTATTGCAAACCAACGCAGTAAGCTTGTTTCCCAAACCAAGAAATTTATTTTCATTACAATTCACCCAAAAGGCAAGAATAATATTGTGGCCACAACCTCGAAACAAGGCTCCCCTACATGACAACAACAGATAGAAAAAATCATGGAGGAATACGAGGACATTTTATCCTCACCCACAAAGGTTACTCTTGTTGAAATTTGCAACAAGAAACAGTGAAATTAGCATCCAAAAGCAACATCCAGAAAATGGCATCCATAAATGGCTACCATGGAGGCTTTTGATTTAATTATTTCTTAATTAAATTAGAAGAAATTTGTGTCAAATTTATTTATCCCTTAAATAAATTGGACAATAAATTATATTCTTATCTCATAATCACTTGTAATAGTTAACTGAGTGTAATAGACTTAGTTAGCTCATGAAATTTGAGTTGAGGGTGGTTGATGAGGCATGTAGAGTGATTCTATTTGTTTTAGATTCCAAGTTGCAGTTAGTGTATTAGTTTAATGCATGAGAAATCAATTAACTCAATTAAGTGAGTTAAAACCAGTTTAACTAGTTGTAACTGATTGTTTCACTAGTGAGAGATCAAGTGAATTAAATGATATTTAATTCACATGCAGTGATCTGTCAAGTGGCTGATGATTTACTATGAATAGTTGCATGCATGTCAGTTCTGATGAAGACCCAATTGAGACAAAAGTTAAATGGAAGTTATCTATCAGTTGTATTTATAGAAAATTTCTCGGGCGCAATTATATACACCATAGGATGCCCATGATGTATTTCACAGTAAAGGAAGGCTAATTATCCTAATTAATAGGGATTAATTTCCTAGGGATTGCGTGGGCAAGGTAGCCTAAAGACATGCTGAGAATTGGCTAAGTGTTGGACCAATTTTGCCTGGATCAGTGTGAGACAGTTGGTAGAGTGAAACATATTCTTGTGAGCAAGAATGCATGGTATTGTTTCATGATTCATTGGTTCATTATACAATATAAGATAGAGTGGTTTTGAGCAGCAAGCTTTCCCCAGGAAAAATATCTGTGTAGTGGATTGATTTGCTTCTTTCTTTTACTTGGTGTGATTGTGCGATCTTGTTTATTTTCCACAATTAATCTGTAGAAGGATTCAAAATATTTCTTTAGCAATAGTGTGATTGGATTGAATCCATTGGTATCAACATTGTTTGTATAATTTCTACATGGTATCAGAGCACTATAAATCACTATAGTGGAGAAGAAATTGAGTTTGTGATGAGCAATATTCAAACTTGCAAATACTTTCGTTGGTGCGACAAGCGGATCAAGATGGATTTCAGTAGATTAAGATTGGAATATGCACTCGAGGGAACATTGCATGGAAATAAATTGCAATATAATTAGAACATTGCATGGAAAGACATAATGGAGGTAGTTTTGAAGGACAACGGGTTGAAAGAATTCATTATAATGATATTCCCAAGCCCGCAACAGCAGACGCCGCTCTTCTTGATGCTTGGAAAAATAAGGTAGCAAGGGTATTAGAGAGAGTTCAAGATCACATTGTCTCGAGTCTCCATGGAAATGCAATTCCATATGCCATGTGGAAGGCCTTGACAGATCTATTTTAGTACAACAATGACCAAAGGAAGTTGGCGCTAAAGGACAAGCTCAGGAAAATCAAGAAGGAGGAGGGTGAGACAATAACAACATCCTTGGTGAAGTCCACTCAATGTCAAGATGAGCTTGGAAGTGTTAGTGTGACCATAGAAAATGATGACTTGGTGAGCCTAGCACTTCTAGGCCTTCCCAAGAGATGGCATAGTTACCAGAACTCGGTGAGTTGGAGGGAGAAGTTACTATATTGGGAGCGACTTTGGTCGGATTTGGTACAAGAAGAATTCAGGCGGAATACTAGGGATGGATCCTCATTCAAGACTAATGACGAGGAAGATTGTGCCTTGGCCAGTAAGGAAAAGAAGGCCAAGGGAAAGAAATCCCAAGGCGAAGCGGGCAAGAAGTAATTGTCCAAGATCAAATGTTTTGACTGCCACAAGCATGTGCACTATGCTTCAAATTGTCCACAGAAGAAGGCAAGCAAGAAGGAGCCTACATTTGCAGCGAGTGAAGCATTGGCTTCACAGTTCGAGCTTTATTTTACTCTCATTTCATGCATGGAAAACACTGCAATGGGATGCATGTGGTATCTAGACAACGATGCCTCGTTCCTTATGACAGGGAATAGAGATCTCTTCAGTGACTTGGAGGAGAAGGACCTCGAGCAGAAAATAGAGTTTGGAGATGACAGGAGGTATAGTGCGATCGACATAGGTACAGTTACCTTTCAGAGGGAGTCTGGCTCCCCTCTTAGACTAGTAGATGTTATGTATGTTCTAGGCATAAGGAAGAATCTTGTCTCCTTAGCGGTATTGGAAGACCGTGGTTATGAGGTGATGTTTATAAAAGGAAAGGTGTTCATTAAACACACAACCACGGGACAGGTGAAGCAGATCGGTTCAAGATTCAAGAACCTATATGCTCTCGAGGTTGAGGATGCATCCAAGGCTTTGACGAGAAAATAAGTGGTTAATGAATTGGTGGATGAGAGGGAGCAATTATCTCTCAACATGTAGCCTCAGAAGCAATCTCAAGAGGTTGTGGAGCAACCAAAATTGGAGAAGCAGAGAGGAGACCAAGTGGAAGAGTCCAATTAATAAGAGACCTTCAGAAGGGGGAAATTTCGAGCCATATGGGGAGAGGGAGTACATGCAACTATACCTCCAGGTGAGAGGTTGGGCGATGTGCAAAATTAATCCCAAGAAGAAATTTGGGCAGGATTCATTGAGATGGTGTGTCTCATGGATCGAACTTGGCTACGAGGATCCCACAGTAAATTAGTAGCAGGAAGGATCAGTAATATTGATGCAGTCATATGTCAAGAAGACAAAAATCAAAGTGACAGGTGTCAGATATTGGAGCGCAGATCAGAGTTGGTAGCAGTGCAGAGTGCATGGATGCAGATGTCAGGAGCGCAGAGAGTCCAGTAGACATGTGCAATAGGATCCAATAGACAGAAGACTCTGATGACAGATGCATTATACTAATTAAATTGTTTGGAGGCTATTCAGTTTCAGGATAGTTTCATGTGCAAACAACACTAAAGAAGTGTTGCATGCAAGAACATTCCAAAAGTACTAGATCGAGATAGATTGATTCCTTTCTTGTTGAGAGGTAGTGTTGAAATTTGCAACAAGAAATAGTGAAATTGGCATCCAAAAATAACATCTAGAAAATGGCATATAGAAATGGTTACCATGGAGGCTTTTGATTTAATTATTTCTTAAGTAAATTAGAATAAATGTGTGTCAAATTTATCCCTTAAATAAACTGGACAATAAATTGTAATCTTATCTCATAATCACTTGTAATAGTTAACTGAGTGTGATAGAATCAGTTAGCTCATGAAATTCGAGTTGAGGGTGGTTGGTGAGGCATGTAGAGTGAGTCTATTTGTTTTAGAGTCCAAGTTGCAGTTAGTGTATTAGTTTAATGCATGAGAAATCAGTTAACTCAATTAAGTGAATTAAAATCAGTTTAACTAGTTGTAACTGATTGTTGCACTAGTGAGAGGTCAAGTGAATTAAATCATATTTAATTCACATGCAATGATCTGTCAAGTGACTGATTATTTACTTTTAATAGCTGCATGCATGTCAATTCTGATGAAGACCCAATTGAGACAAAGGTTAAAGGGAAGTTATTTATCAGTTGTATTTATAGAAAATTGCCCGGGCGCAATTATATACACCATAGGATGCCCATGAAGTATTGCGCAGTCAAGGAAGGTTGATTATCATAATTAATATGGATTAATTGCCTAGGGATTACGTGACCAAGGCAAGTTGAAGAAAGGCTGAGAATTGGCTAAGTGTTGGACCAATTTTGTCTGGATTAGTGTGAGACAATTGGTAGAGTGCAACAGATTCTTGTGAGCAAGAATGCATTGTATTGTTTCATGATTCCTTGGTTCATTATACAATAGAAGATAGAGGGGTTTTGAGCAGCAAGCTTTCCCCAGAAAAAATATCTTTGTTGTGGATTGATTTGCTTCTTATTTTACTTGGTGTGATTGTGTGATCATGTTTATTTTCTGCAATTAAATTGTAGAAGGATTCAATATCTCACTTTAACATATCGCATGATCATATTGAATCCATTGGTATACATATTTTTTTTATAATTTATACACCTCTACATTTTCAAGTCAAACACTCCATTGATTTGACCGCAGGCGCACCACCGCCTGATGTTGCCATACCTCATGCGACCACACAGAAAGAATCCACACATGTACTCTCCGAGGCTGATAAATAAACCAAATTTATTGAGTGCATCTAGCACGTCCGCCAACAAGTCCACAACATCTTTGACAAATCCAGCACCAAGTTCAACAAAATTTTCCTCATCTCAGGGAGGAACTCGATGCAATGGGGACCATTGCTTCCTAAAGGGGGAGGAATGATCTAGGTGGATATTGGTGGCCACCCATCTATTCCATTTGGACCCCCACCATCGGTTCTTTCAGTTTTTCAGTTTCAGCAAAGCTTACTATTTTTAATAGTTTTTCGGGTCCTGAACTTCTGGAGCCGTTTTGAGGCCCTAAACGATGCTTTTTTGGAAAACCGAGAACAACATGAAAGTTTCTTCAATTTTTCTCACATCAAAAGTTGTAGTCCTCAGATAGATATTTCTAACAAGGTATTGAGTGCGTCAAATGGAGAAAGTATGCCAAAGTTATGTCCTCGAGAAGATTGATGTACCAATTTACCAAAACGAGGCCCACAATTTTGGCGCTTCATCTCCTAGGGTTAGGTTTTTGGATGTTTATGTTTTTCTGTTGTTTGTCAATAATAAATAGCCCTTCGAGCCTCATTGTAACATAGTTCAAAGGCCTGTATCCGCCACATATATTCTCAGAGATAAGCTACCAACGTTTATTTCCATTATGTCTGTAAGCATATTTACGTTATTTGATGTTAATGAAATGAAGTTTTATTTCCGCTGCATCTCTTTGTTTATGTTTATTTCTGTATATTATTCCATTCCCGCATAAATTAAGATAAGTGGTATTAGAGAGGTATGCTATTTCTCTATTTTTCTTTGCATGCCCCCAACGAGGTCATGGTATAAGGAGTTAGGGATTGATTTGGTTAAACCCTTACAATATCAAGCTCACAAACCTCGATGACCTCCCATGGCAGAAGAAAAGAAAGAAAAGGGAGTAGGAGATCCTATCAAATTATTACTCGAGGAGGCCCTCGAGAAACAAAGGAGCACGATGATGGATAAATTTTCCCAGATCCTTCAATGGCTGCCCACCGACGACGCATCTACATCTAGCAGTCACTCTGGATGCACCTCTCCTTTGAAGGTACAAGTAAACTTCTACATTCTGTATTTTAAGCCCAGATAGATGCAGATGGCATAGATAGATGGTTGAATTTTTTGGAAGGGTATTTCTCGATCCAAGATTTATCCGACCGAGAAAATATTACTTTTGCACCCCTCAAATCTCCCCCCCATGTCAACGACTAGTGGGAAACCTATTGTGAGAAGAATGATGAGAGGGAACCATTTATTTTATCAATCACACCCACTTGGAATTAATTTTGAGATGGCATCAAGGAAAAATATTACCCTGTGGGGAGCTATGAGGACAAGTACATCTAATGGACCACGTTGTGACAACAAAGGGATCAAGATGTGCACGAAAAAATGGATTTGTTCCATACCCCACGCACAAAGTTGGGTATTAAATATTCAGAGAGACATATGGTGCTAAAGTACCGCAGCTGTTTGCACTAGTACATTTAGGAGGAAATGGATTTCCTCAACATTACCTCACTTGGCACGACATATCGCTGTGCCACCAAGATCGAGCATAAATTTAAGTAGAAGAAGCGAGACTTTGGATCTGTGAATCCAAAGCCAGGGAAAGGTGCCCCCGAATCGTAGGACAAGGGGCAAAGCCAAAGTAGGGTGACTCAGAACAACACCAAAAATCCAAAGAAGGACACAGGGAAGTGGCGAGAATTTCATAACAGCCCCACTCATAGCACAAATGAGTGTTGGGCCAAACAATCACTCATGGCCAAACTGAAAACACCCGAATTAGATGCATGTTCTGATCCTAAGTCATAACGAGACAAGGGCGATGAAAAAGGGAAGTATATCATTGATTCAGATCCTAGTGCCATTGTTGCCACCACCAAGCTCCAGAGGGAGGATCCCGAGGATCTAGAGGAGGGGGAGCGCCTCTTCCATTCGTAGATGTGGGTGAAGGGTTCTCCACTGCAATTCCTTGTCGATAGCGAAAGCAAAAAGAACCTCATTTTAGAAGAGGTCATGAAGCATCTTGGCTTACCTACCATAGCACACCCACGACCATATACCATCGGGTCACCAAGGAAGAGATCTTCGGGTCCGCCAGTAGTGTCTCCTTTCATACAACATCAAGCCATTCACATATGAGGTACTATGTGATGTCGCTCCTCTTGATGTGTATGATGTATTATTGGGCCAACCATAATTGTGGAAGAGACATGTTGTGTATGATTCTAGGCCTCATTATATTTCTATTACTTTGGGAAATAAATTGTACAGGATATCGGAGGTAGTATTGCCTCCTCCCATCTTTTTGACTATTGCAAAACAACGTAGTAAGCTTGTTTCCCAAACCAGGAAATTTATTTTCATTAAAATTAACCCAAAAGGAAAGAAGAATATTGTGGCCATAACCTCAAAATAGGGCTCCCCTACACGGCAACAACAGACGGACAAAGTCATGGAGGAATATGAGGATATTTTATCCTCACCCACAGAGGTTCCTCTACCTTGTTAGATCAAGCACTTCATTGATATGACCCCAAGTTCGTTGCTGCTTGATGTCTCCATACCTCATGCAACCACACAGAAAGAATCCACACATGTATTATCTAAGGTTGATAAAGCAATCAAATTTATTGAAAGCACCCAACACGTCCATGAGCAAGTCCACAACATCTTTGACAAATCCAATACCAAGTTCAATAGAATCGAAATGGGGACCATTGCTTCCTAATGGGGGATGAATGATCTAGGTAGATATTGGTGGCCACCAACCTATTCGATTCGGACCCCCACCATCTGTTCTTTCAGTTTTTCAATTTAAGCACAACTTACTATTTTTCGCAGTTTTTCGGGTCCTCAACTTTCGGAGCATTGCTTCCTAATGGGGGATGAATGATCTAGGTAGATATTGGTGGCCACCAACCTATTCGATTCGGACCCCCACCATCTGTTCTTTCAGTTTTTCAATTTAAGCACAACTTACTATTTTTCGCAGTTTTTCGGGTCCTCAACTTTCGGGTCCTGTTTTTTGTGAAATTTGGGAACAACATGGAATTTCCTTAGATGTTGCTCATGTAAAAATTTCTAGTCCTCAGATATATCTTTATAATGAGGTATTGAGCACGTCAAATGAATATCATATGCCAAAGTTTTGTCCTTGAGAAGATACGATGTACCAATCTACCCAACGGGGCCCACATTTTTGGCCCTTCATCTCCTAGGGTTAGGTTTTTTGATTTTTAGGGTTTTCCATTGTTTCTCAACAATAAATAGGCCTTCAAGCCTCATTTTAACACAATTCAGAGGCCTATAGCCGCCACATCTCTTCCTCAGAGACAAGCTACCAGTGCCCTAGCTAGTTTATTTCCATTATGTCTATAAGAATATTTTTGTTATTTTATATTAATGAAATGAAGTTTTAATTCCGCTGAATATCTGTGTTTATGTTTATTTATGTATATTATTGAATTCTTGCATAAATCTAGATCAGTGGTATAAGAGTGCTTTGCTCTTTCTCTATTTTTCTTTGCATGTCCCCAACGAGGTCAAGGTATAAGGAGTTAGGGCTCGATCTGGTTGAACCCTTGCAAGATCAACCTCGCAAACCCCGACGACCTCTATTGGCAGAAGAAAATAAATACAAGGGATCATGAGATCCTATCAAATTATTTCTCAAGGAGGCCCTCGAGAAACAAAGGAACACGATGATGGATAACTTTGCCCAGATCCTTCAACGACTTCCCACCAACGACGCATCTACATCCAACAGTCACTCTGGATGTGCCTCTCCTTTCAAGGTATAGGTAAACTTCGACATTCCTGCATTTTAAGGCTAAATAGATGGAGACACCATTGATAGATGGTTGAATTTGTTGGAAGGTTATTTCTCGGTCCATGATTTCTTCGATCGAGAAAATATTACTTTTTCACTCCTCAAAGCTACCCCCCATGTCAAAGACTAGTGGGAAACCTAATGTGAGCAGAAGGACGAAAGGGAACCCTCTCTATTCTAGGTCACACCCACTTGGAATTCGTTCTGAGACAACATCAAGGAAAAATATTACCTTGTGGGGAGCTATGAGGACAAGTACATCCAATGGACCACGCTGCTGCAGCAAAGTGATCAAGATGTGCACGAAATCACGAATTTGTTCCATACCCTGCGCACAAAGTTGGGTATTAAATATTCAGAGAGAAATTTTTTTCTCAAGTACCGCAATTGTTTTCACTAAACATTCAAGAGGAAATGGAGTTCCTCGACATTACGTCGCTTGGCATGACATACCGCTATGCCGCCAAGATCGAGCATAAATTTAAGTAGAAGAAGCGACACTTTGGATCTGCGAATCTGAGCTAGGGAAAGGCACCTTGAACCACAGAACAAGGGGCAAAGCCAAATAGGGGTGATTGAGAACAACACCAAAAATCCAAAGAAGGACATGGGGAAGTGGTGTGAATTTCATAACAACCCCAATCACAGCACAAACGAGTGTCGGGCCAAATAGTCACTGGTGGCCGAACTGAAGGCACCCGAATCAGATGCATGTTCTGATCCTGCATAAGAACCAAACAAGGGCGATGACAAAGGGAAGTAGATCATTGATGCGGATCCTAGTGTCATTTTTTCCAGCACCAAGCTCCAGAGGGAATATCTTGAGGATCTAGAAGAGGGGGATCACCTCTTCCATTCACAGATGTGGGTGAAGGGTTCTCCACTGCAATTTCTTGTCGATAGTAGAAGCGAAAAGAACCTCATTTCAGCAAAATGTCATGAAGCAGCTCGACCTACTGACCATAACACACCCGCAACCGTATACCATCACCAAGGAATATATCTTTGCGTCTGAAGCAATGTCACATTTCGTACAACATTAAGACATTCACGAATGACGTACTGTGTGATGTTGCTCCTCTTGATGTGTATGATGTATTATTGGGACAATAATACTTGTGAAAGCGACATGATGTGTATGAGTCTAGATCATTCTATTTTTATTACTTTAGGAAATAAATTGTACAGGATACCAGAGGTAGTACATCCTCTTTCCATGTCTTTGACTACTTCGAAACAACAAAGTAAGCTTGTTTTTCCAAACCGGGAAATTTATTTTCATTACAATTCGCCCACAAGGAAAGAAGAAGAATGTGGCCACAACCTTGAAACAGGGCTCCCCTGCATGGAAACAACAGTTGGACAAAGTCATGGAGGAATACGAGGAAATTTTCTCCTGACCCACAGAGGTTCTTCTACATTGTCAAGTCAAGCACTACATTGATCTGACCCTAAGCGCACCGCCGCCTAATGTTCCCATACCTCATGTGACCACACAAACAAAATCCACACATGTACGGTCTCAGGTTGATAAAGCAACCAAATTTATTGAAGGCATCCAACACATCTGCCAGCAAGTCCACAACAACTTTGACAAATCTAATACCAAGTTCAGCATAATTTGCCTCATCTCAAGGAGGAACTCAATGCAATGGGAACCATTTATTCCTAAGGGAGGAGGAATGATCCAGGTGGATATTGGTGGCCACCCATCTATTCCATTTAGACCCCCACCATTGGTTCTTTCAGTTTTTCAATTTCAACACAACTTACTATTTTTAGCAGTTTTTCTGGTTTTGAACTTCCGAAGCCTTTTGATGCCCTAAAAAATGTTTTCTGGGAAAATTAGGAGCAACATGGAAGTTCCTTCGATGTTTCTTATGTCAGAAGTGGTAGTACTTGGATATATCCTTTTAACAAGGTATTGAGCGCATCAAACAGAGATCGTATGCTAAAGTTATGTCCCTAGGAAGATTGATGTACCAATTTACCCATATGGGACCCACAGTTTTGGTGCTTCATCTCCTAGGGTTAGTTTTTCCATTGTTTCTCAACAATAAATAGGCATTCAAGCCTCATTGTAACATAGTTCAGAAGTTTGTAGCAACCACATCTCTTCTAAGAGATAATCTACCAACGCCCTAGCTAGTTTATTTCCATTATGTCTGTAAGCATATTTATTTTATTTGATATTAATGAAATGAAGTTTTATTTCTGCTGAATCTCTGTGTTTATGTTTATTTATTTATATTATTGTGTTCTTGCATAAATATGGATCAGTGGTATTATAGTGGTCTTCTCTTTCTCTGTTTTTCTTTTCATGTCCCCAACGAGGTCAGGGTATGGAGTTAGGGCTCGATCTGGTTGAACCCTTTCAAGATCAGCCACGCAAACCCCCACGACCTCCCATGGCAGAAGAAAATAAAGATGAGGGAGCAGGAGATCCTATCAAATTATTGCTCGAGGAGGCCCTCGAGAAAAAAAGGAATACGATGATGGATAACTTTGCCTAGATACTTCAACAGCAACCCACCGGCGACACATCCACATCCAACAGTCACTCTAGATGTGCCTCTCCTTTCAGGGTACATGTCAAATTCGAAATTCCTATATTTGAAGACTAGATAGATGCAGATGTCGTAGAAATATGGCTGAATTTGTTGGAAGGGTATTTATCGGTCCATGATTTCTCCGACCGAGAAAATATTACTTTTGCACTCCTCAAAGTTGTCCCCCATGTCAAAGACTGGTGGGAAACCTACTGTGAGCAGAAGGACGAGAGGGAACCCCCTCTGTTCTCGGTCGCACCAACTTGGAATTTGTTTTGAGATGGCATCAAGGAACAATATTACCCTGTGGGGAGCTATGAGGACAAGTACATCCAAGGGATCAACATGTGCATGAACTGACGAATTTGTTCCATACCTTGTGCACAAAGTTGGGTATTAAAGATTCAGAGAGAAATTTGGTGCTCAAGTACCATAGGTGTTTGCACCGATACATTAAGTAGGAAATGGAGTTCCTCGACATTACCTCGCTTGGAACAACATATCGCTATGCCACGAAGATTGAGAAGAAATTTAAGTAGAAGAAGGGAGACTTTGGATACTCGAATCTAAAGCCAGGAAAAGGCACCCCCGAACCGCATAACAAGGGGCACAACCAAAGTGGGGTGACTCAGAACAATACCACAAATCCAAATAAGGATGCGAGGAAGTGGTGTGAATTTTATAACAACCCCACTCATAGCACAAACAAGTTTCAGGCCAAACAGTCACTGGTGGCCGAACTGAAGGCACCTGAATTAGATGCATGTTCTGATCCTGAATAAGAACCAGACAAGGGCGATTAAAAATGGAAGCATATCATTGATGCAGATTGCAGTGCCATTTTTTCCACCACCAAGCTCCAGAGGGAGGATCCAAAGGAGGGGGAGAGCCTCTTCCATTCACAAATGTGGGTGAAGGGTTCTCCACTGCAATTCCTTGTTGATAGCAGAAGCCAAAAGAACCCCATTTCAATAGAGGTCGTGAAGCAGCTCAACCTACTGACCATAGCACACCTACAACCATATACCATTGGGTGGCTTCACCAAGGAAGAGATCTCCACATCAGCCAGTAGTGTTGCCTTCCATACAGAGTTAATAAATTCACAGATGAGGTACTGTGTGATGTTGCTCCTCTTGATGTGTCTGATGTATTATTGGGCCAAACATAATTGTGGAAGCGACATGATGTGTATGAGTCTAGGACTTGTTCTGTTGTTATTAATTTGGGAAATAATTTGTACAAGATACCGAAGGTAGTACAACCTCCTTCCATCTCTATGACTACTGCAAAACAACGCAGTAAGATTGATTCCCAATCCAGGACATTTATTTTCATTACAATTCACCCACAAGTTAAGAAGAAGACTCTAGAAAAAACCTTGAAATATGACTCCCCTACACGGCAACAGCAAATGGAAAGTCATGGGGGAATACGAGGACATTTTCTCCTCACCCATAGAGGTTCCTCTACATTGTCATGTTAAACACTCCATTGATCTGACCCCGGGCATGTTGTCGCCTGATGTTTCCATACCTCATGCGAACACACAAACATAATCCACACATGTACTATCTAAGGCTGATAAAGCAACCAAATTTATTGAAATCATCCAGGATGTCCGCCACCAAGTCCACAAAACCTTCGACAAATCCAATACCAAGTTCAGTAGAATTTACTTGTCTCAGGGAGGAACTCAACACAATGGGGACCATTGCTTCCTAAGGGGGGAGGAATGATCCAGGTGGATATTGGTGGCCACCCACCTATTCCATCTAGATCCCCACCATCATTTCTTTCATTTTTTTAGTTTCAACACAACTTACTATTTTTAGTAGTTTTTCGGTTCCTGAACTTCTGGAGCCATTTCGAGGACCTAAATGATGTTTTTTGGGAACACTAAGAGAAAATTGGAAGTTACTTTGATGTTTCCCATGTCAAAAGCTGTAGTCCTTGGATAGATATTTCTAAAGACTTATTGAGCGTGTCAAACGGATATCGTATACCAAAGTTATGTCCCTAGGAAGATTGATGTACCAATTTAACCAAACGGGGCCCACAGTTTTAGCGCTTCATCTCCTAGGGTTAGGTTATTGGATGTTTAGGGTTTTACATTGTTTTTAAACAATAAATAGGCCTTTGAGCCTCATTGTAATACAGTTTAGAGGCCTGTAGCCACCACATACCTTGTTAGAGATAAGCTACCAATGCCCTAGCTAGTTTATTTCCATGATGTCTGTAAGCATATTTATGTTATTTGATATTAATGAAATGAATTTTTATTTTTGTTGAATATTTGTGTTTATGTTTATTTATGTATATTATTGTGTTCTTGCATAAATCTAGATTAGTGGTATCAGAGCGATTTTCTCTTTCTCTATTTTTCTTTGCATGTCCCCAACGAGGTCACGGTATAAGGAGTTAGGGCTCAATCTGGTTGAGCTCTTGAAATATCAGCCTCGCAAACCTTGACGACCTCCCGTGGCAGAAGAAAAGAAAGATGAGGGAGCATGATATCCTATCGAATTATTTCTCGAGGAGGCCCTCGACAAACAAAGGAACGCGATGATGGATAACTTTGTCCAGATCCTTCAAGGTTTTCCCACCGGCGACGCATCTACATCCAACAATCACTCTGGATGCACCTCTCCTTTCAAGGTACATGTCAACTTTGACAATGCGATATTTGAAGGCCAGATAGATGCAAGCACAGTAGATAGATGGTTGAATTTTTTGGAAGGATATTTCTCGGTCCATGATTTCTATGACTGAGAAAATATTAATTTTGCACTCCTTAAAGCTGCCCCCCATGTCAAACACTACTGGGAAACTTACTGTGAGTAGAAGGAAGAGAGGGAACCATTTATGTTCTCGTCCGAAACCACTTGGAATTCATTCCGAGACAACATAAAGTGATGTAGGAGCATGAGGCTCGAGGGATAAAAAAATTCATTTTTATTCCAAAAATACAAAAAAAGTTTACAAGCAAAGGAGTGGGTTCCTTTAGCTGGCAATGACTGTTTTAGTAGATTGGAATTGAACTATTCCTTATGGATTTGAACCGCTTTGTATTAGATCCATTGTATTTAGTTTTATTTAAGAATTTTAGGGAGAATATTGAATAGAGGAATTTTAGGCCAAAATTAGACAATTCGACCTCTTTGAGTCGGATCTAACTAATTTTGAAACAATATATGTATGTAATTTGAATGCATTGAAAGTGATTTTGACCGTGGAAGGAAAAAACGATAGAAATTTAGTATTTACACACACACACACACACACACACACACACACACATATATATATATATTTCTAAAAAATTTGGGCATAAGTGTCAAATCCCGGAGGTATTATATTTTTCCTTCGAAATATTATTGATATTGTTGGATCGTAAGTGTGAACTTGACTTAATCGAATTCTCTGCATATTTATTTATATGTGAACATATTACAAACTGGCTTGGTTCGACATTAAACATATGAGCGAGATTCCTTATGGCAGTGTTTGAGTTTCTTTGTAATTTTTTATCTTGCAATTTTAAGTCATTGTAATTCGAATGAATTTGAAGAGGCATCGAACTCCATAAGTCAGCGCAGAATATAAACAATCAAACTCTGTTATCAGTTTGTCTTCTGTAAAATTTAAGGGACATTTCCTTGGAATGTCAAATCAGCGAGAGTTGAAGAAACAAAACCTGCTATTCATTGGATCTACTTGTAGTGTTAAATCTGGTGGCGTTGAGAAAGTTGAGATCACCGAATAGAAAGAAATCTGGCAGAGTAAAAAAAATGAGATCACTGTAATGTTTAGGAAATCAAAAGGAGTGGCAACCGTCTGATCTTCGATCAACGGTTATCGCAATTAAATTTTCAAAGAGTTTAACCTTTGGTTTAATTAAATAAGTTGACTGTACAAAATTTTTTTAAATCTGATGGCCATCGCATGAGATTTTAGATATCTACGACTATCACATAATTAGATGCGCAAAGGTTAACGTGATAAGTGGATGCGATAGAATTATAGACAGGGTTTTAATCTGGTGTGAAATCTGTCTTAAAATCAACGTTATGGGTGATTTTTATTGATTTATGCATTTTATATAAGTTATACAATTATGCTTCCGTCACTTATGAAAATATTGTAAATTAGGTTTTTAAATACGTTTTGGGTTTTGTGGAAAAGAAAATTAGAAGTTTAATGGCTAATACTCCAAAGATAATTGAAGACATTCCACCCGAATTAGAAGATATAGTTTCCAGATTTGAAAGTTTATCCTTAACACCTACATCCAGACCACCATAAAGGAATAATATTACCCTGTGGGGAGCTATGAGGACAATTACATCCAATGGGCCACATTGCGGTAGAAAAGGGATCAAGATGTGCATGAACTGATGTATTTTTTCCATACCCTGTGCACAAAGTTGGGTATTAAAGAGTTAGAGAGACATTTGGTACTCAAGTACCGAAGTTGTTTGCATCGATACATTCAGTAGGAAATGGAGTTCCTCGACATTACCTCACTTGGCACGGCATGTTTCTATGCCACCAAGATCGAGAAAAAGTTTAAGCAGAAGAAGCGATACTTTGGATCCATGAATCTGAAGCTAGGGAAAGGAACCCCTGAACCGAAGAACAAGGGGAACAACTAAAGCGGGGCGACTCAGAGCAACACCACAAATCAAAATAAGGACATAGGGAAGTGGTCTGAATTTCGTAACAACCCCACTCACAGCACAAATGAGTGTCGAGCCAAATAGTCACTGGTGGCTGAATTGAAGGCACCAAAATCAGATGCATGTTCTGATCTCGAGTAAGAACTGGAAAAGGGAAATGATAAAGGGAAGTAGATCATTTATGAAGATACCAGTGCCATTGTTTCCACCGTCAAGCTCTAGAGGGAGGATCATGAGGATCCAGAGGAGAGGGAGCGTCTCTTCCATTTGTAGATGTGGGTGAAGGGTTCTCCATTGCAATTCCTTTTCGATAGTAGAATCCAAACGAACTTAATTTTAGCAGAGGCCGTGAAGCATTTCAAACTACCATCCATAGCACACACGCAACCGTATACCATCAGGTGCATTCGCCAAGGAATATATCTCCACGTCCACCAACAGTGTTGCCTTCCGTACATCATCAAGCCATTCACAGATGAGGTACTGTGTGATGTTGCTCCTCTTGATGTGTCTGATGTATTATTGGGCCAACCATACTTGTGGAAGTGACATGCTGTGTATGAGTCTAGGCCTTGTTTTGTTGTTATTATTTTTGGAAATAGATTATACAAGATACCGGAGGTAGTAGAACCTCCTGCCATCTCTTTGACTACAGCAAAACAACACAGTAAGCTTGTTTCCTAAACTAGAAAATTTATTTGCATTACAATTCACCCACAAGGAAAGAAGAAGACTGTGGCCACAACCTCGAAACAAGGCTCCCCTGCATGGCATCAACAAATGGACAAAGTCATGGAGGAATTTGAGGACATTTTCTCCTCACCCACAGAGGTTCCTCTACATTGTCAGGTCAAGCACTCCATTGATATGACCCCATGCATGCCGCCACCTGATGTTGCCATACCTCATGCAACCAAAAAGATAAAATCCATACATGTATTGTCTGAGGCTAATAAAGCAACCAAATTTATTGAACCCATCCAACACGTCCACCAACAAGTCCACAACATATTCGACAAATCCAATACCAAGTTCAACAAAATTTGCCTCGTCTGAGGGAGGAAATCAACGAAATGGGGACCATTGCTTCCTAATGGGGGAGGAATGATATAGGTGGATATTGGTGGCCACCCACCTATTCCATTTGGACCCCCACTATCAGTTCTATCATTTTTTGAGTTTCAACACAACTTACCATTTTTAGTAGTTTTTCGGGTCCTAAACTTCTCGAGCCGTTTTGAGGCCCTAAACGATGTTTTTTGGGAAAAACAGGAGCAACATGGAAGTTCCTTTCATGTTTCCCATGTAAAAATTTGTAGTCCTCGGATAGATCTTTCTAACGACATATTGAGCGCGTCAAACATAGATTGTATGCCAAAGTTATGTCCCCAGGAAGATTGATGTACCAATTTACCCAAATGGGGCCCACAATTTTGGTGCTTCATCTCCTATGGTTAGGTTTTTAGATGTTTAGGGTTTTACATTATTTCTCAACAATAAATAGGCCTTAAAGCCTCATTGTAACACAGTTCAGTGGCCTGTAGCAGCCACATCTCTTCTAAGAGATAAGCTACCAACGCCCTAGCTAGTTTATTTCAGTATGTCTGTAAGCATATTTCTGTTATTTGATATTAATGAAATGAAGTTTTATTTCCACTGAATCTCTGTGTTTATGTTTATTTCTTTCTATTATTGTGTTCCTGCATAAATCTGGATTAGTGTTATTAGAGTGGTCTACTCTTTCTCTGTTTTTCTTTTCATGTCCCCAACGAGGTCATGGTATAAGGAGTTAGGGCTCGATCTGGTTGAACGCTTGCAAGATAGCCTCACAAACCCTGACGACCTCCCATGGAGGAAGAAAATAAAGACGAGGGAGAAGGGTATCCTATCAAATTATTGCTCGATGAGGCCCTCGAGAAACAAAGGAACACAATGATGGATAAATTTTCCCAGCTCCTTCAATGGTTTCCCACCAACGTCGCATCTACATCCAACAATCACTCTGGATGCGCCTCTCCTTTCAAGGTACATGTCAACTTTGACATTACTATAATTGAAGGGCAGATAGATGTAGATGTCATAGATAGATGGTTGAATTTTTTGGAAGGGTATCTTTCAGTCCATGATTTCTCCGATCGAGAAAATATTAATTTTTCACTCCTCAAAGCTGCCCCCCATGTCAAAGACTGGTGGGAAACCTACTGTGAGCATAAGGATGAGAGGGAAACCTCTCTGTTCTTGGTCACACCCACTTAGAATTAGTTTCGAGATGACATAAAGGAACAATATTACCCCATGGGGAGCTATGAGGACAAGTACATCCAATGGACCACGCTGCGGCAGCAAAGGGATCAAGATGTGCACAAATTGACGAATTTGTTGCATACCCTGTGCACAAAGTTTTGTATTAAAGATTCAAAGAGACATTTGGTGCTTAGGTACCATAGATATTTACACCAATACATTTAGGAGGAAATGGAGTTCCTTGACATTACCTTGCTTGGCATGACATATCACTATGACACCAAGATCGAGAAGAAATTTAAGCAGAAGAAGCGAGACTTTGGATCAACGAATTTGAAGCCAGGGAAAGGCGCTCATGAATCATAGAACAAGGGGGAAAGCCAAAGCGGGGCGACTCAGAAAAACCCCACAAATAAAAATATGGACATGGGGAATTTGTGTGAATTTCATAACAAATCCACTCACAACACTAACGAGTGTCAGACCAAAGAGTCACTGGTGGCCGAACTGAAGGCACCCGAATCAGATGCATGTTCTGATCCTGAGTCAGAACCAAAAAAGGGCAATGAAAAAGGGAAGCATATCATTGATACATATCCAAATGCCATTGTTTCCATAACCAAACTTTAGAGGGAGGATCCCAAGGATCCAGAGGAGGGGGAGCACCTCTTCCATTCACAAATGTGGGTGAAGAGTTCTCCACTGCAATTCCTTATCGATAGAGGAAGCCAAAAGAACCTCATTTCAGTAGAGGTCATGAAGTGGCTCAACCTATTGACCATAACACACCCACAGTCGTATAGCATCAGGTGGCTTCACCAAGGAAGAGATCTTCGCGTCTGCCAACAGTGTCGCCTTCCGTACAATATCAAGGCATTCACAGATGAGGTACTATGTGATGTTGCTCCTCTTGATGTGTCTGATGTATTATTGGGCCAACCATAATTTTAGAAGTGACATGCTGTGTATGAGTTTATGCCTCGTTCTATTGTTATTACTTTGGGAAATAAATTGTACAGGATATTGGAGGTAGTACTGCCTCCTGCCATCTCTTTGACTACTACAAAACAACATAGTAAGCTTGTTTCTCGAACTAGGAACTTTATTTGAATTACAATTTGCTCACAAGGAAAGAAGAATATTGTGTCCACAGCTTCAAAACAGGGATCCCCTGCATGCAAGTAATAGATGGAAAAATTCATGGAGGAATATGAGGACATTTTCTCCTCACCCACAGAGGTTCCTCTACATTGTCAAGTCAAGCACTCCATTGATCTAACCCCAGGCGCGCCGCCACCTGATGTTGCCATACATCATGAAACCACACAGACATCATCCACACATGTATCGTCCGAGACTGATAAAGCAACCAAATTTATTGAATGCATCTAGCATGTTTGCCAACAAGTCCACCACATCTTCGACAAATCCAATACCAAGTTAACAGAATTTGCCTTGTCTCAGGGAGGAACTTAATGCAATGGGGACCATTGCTTCCTAAGGGTAGAAGAATGATCCAGGTGGATATTGGTGACCACCCACCTATTCCATTTGGACCCCCACCATCAGTTCTTTCACTTTTTTTGTTTCAACACAACTTACTATTTTAAGCAGATTTTGGGGTCCTGAACTTCTGGAGCCGTTTTGAGGCCCTAAACGATGTTTTTGGGGAAACCGAGAGCAACATGGAAGTTCCTTTGAAGTTAATTGTGTCAAAATTTATACTCCTTAGATATATATCTCTAATGAGGTATTGATCCCGTCAAACAGAGATCGTATGCCAAAGTTATGTCCCCCGGAAGATTGATGTACCAATTTACCTAAACGGGGCCCAAATTTTTGACACTTCATCTCCTAGCGTTAGGTTTTGGATGTTTAGGGTTTTCCATTATTTCTCAACAATAAATAGGCATTTTATCCTCATTGTAACACTCTTCAGAGGCTTGTAGCCACCACATATCTTCTCAGAGATAAGCTACAAGTGCCCTAGCTAGTTATTTCCATTATGTCTGTAAGCATATTTATGTTATTTGATATTAATGAAATGAAGTTTTATTTCCACTGCATATCTGTGTTTATGTTTATTTCTGTATATTATTGCGTTCCTGCATAAATTTGGATCATGAACTTTTGTTATTGTTGGTTTGTGGATGTATGTTCACACACTTCATTAACTTGGTGTTAATCATTATCCACAAGATTTTCCAAAACTCTCTAAGGAATCGAGAATCTTAATCCAAGATAATGGATGTGGGTAGTAAAAAATGGACCCATACACGCTCAAAGAAAATTTGAGTAGTTTTCTCAAGAATATTTTTCCTTTTACATGGAATTAAGAGACACATCTTATTAAACCTATCCGCTACTACATACAATTAATCATTACCCCTTTTTAACAAAGGAAACCCCCCTACAAAATACTTAGAGATACTCTCCCAAGGTTGAGAAGGAACATGGAGTGGTGTGTACAACCCCAATTTTCTTTTAGTGGAATTACAAATAGAGTACAACACACAACCCTTTATATATTTGGTTACAATTTGTTTCATCCAATTCCAATAACAAAACCTTTGCAAATGAGCCAGAGTTTTTCCTACCCCAAAATGCCAAGAAAAAATAGAAGTGTGAAATTCTCGAATTACATGGACTCTTTCACTTGTAAGAATACATAACTTGCCAAGATGGTAGAGTAACTTGCCCTAAAAATGATATTTCTCCACCTTTGATCCATGGGTTATCCTCTCATAAAAATCTTTAAAATATTCATCAGTAACATACTATTCAACATAACTATCACGAGATAAAGAAACATTATTCAAAATAATAGATGTAGAAACATGAGGTATAAAAAGCATCCATGTCACTTGTTAGTTATACCCTTCTTATACTTGATTACCAAATGGAAATGTTTAAGGAATCCCATCCACTTGAAGTGATGATCTTGTTGCAACTTGGTATGTGACTAGAGATAATGTAAAGGTTAATGGTCTATATGTACGATAGTCTCCTTCCCTATCAAGTAATGCTTCCATTTTTTGACACTTTGAACCAAGACATACAACTCTTTGTCATACGTGGGATAATTAACAACAACTTGAGAGAATTTTTTACAGGGGTAAAATATAGGCTTACAATGTTGCATCAATACTTCACTCATGGCATATCCAATATCATCTGTCTTTATTTCAAATGGTCGTTGAAGATCTAGCAAGGATAGTACTAGCGATGTGTTGATCTTATCCTTCAAGGTATTGAAATAATTTGTTGGTTTCCTCCCCACTGAAAGGCATCCTTTACACTAGTCAGGGAATGCAAAGGAGATGCAATGAATGTGAATTTGGCTATGAATCTTCTCTAGTACTGAAGTACTACCAAGAAGCTTCTCACTTCTACCATATTTGTAGGTTTAGTCCATTTTATAATTGCGTCAACATTAGAAGGATCAATATTTAGTTTACCTCCTCCAACGATATGACCCAAATACACCAAAGAAGTTTTTCCAAATTCAAATTTGGAAAAATTTAAATACAATTTCTCCTTTTCCAAAGTATCAAGTACCTATTTCTTGATTCTCTCTATTTCCACAATTGACATCTTGTACATTCCCACATTTGGAATAGGGGCGTCTTATTGAAGATGAAACTCTTGTTGAATTTCCCTCTTGGGAGGAAATCCACTTGGTTCCTGAAAAATATCATTAGAGTTAGAGACAATATCAAACATTTCTTTCCTGTGAGAAGGATTACAACCTTTGAAAGCATCATATGCCTCAACGTATTTTCCCCTCACAACGATGAGCATGCACTTATTGCTAGAGTTGATGAGTCCCTTTGTTTTTTCTACACTAACAAGAGTTTAATTGGATTTCATGCGATGATCTATGGTAATATATTCCACCCCATATTTGGAAAGATGGTACTTGTTCTCATGCTTAAAAAGTCAGCCTTCCTATCATATAAGTACGAGCTTCCCTAGACTATGCTCCAAATTTCAAGTGGGGAAATATCTAAATCAACCTCATCTATCAACTTTGAAGCAATAGAAAATTTGACCCTACATTGCTTGGTGACATTGAGTTTTGCATTGTTGCACCCAACTAAGAGGATAGGCTTCAAATCAGGTCTCGTTTCAAAATGTAACTTCTTAACGATTGATTTTAAGATCAATTAACTTGAGAACCCAGATTAAACAATGTATATATTTTTGTGTGCTTAGATACAAATATTATATCAAATAATTCAATTCTTTTTCTTTCATCATCATGAGATATGATTTTAGAACTTGAATTAGGAGGAAAGGAAATTTTACCTTGTACCCCAATGATTGTGATTTTCTTCTCATCATCGGAATCAAAAGCAAGGTCTTGTTGCGTTGTAGCAACTGTCTTTTATTTCCATTTTCCACCAAACTTCTTAGGCTTTAATTATGGATGTAGCTTCAAAGACTGTTCCTCATCATTGATCCATGTGCATATTGGTGGCCACCCACCTATTCCTTGGACCCCCACCATTTTTTCTTTCAGATTTTTTGGTTTCCTTAATTGTAGCAAAATTTACTATTTTTTGCAGTTTTTCAAGTCCTGAACTTCCGGAGCTGTTTTGAGGCCCTAAATGATGTTTTTTTGGGAAAATCACTTCTTGGAAAATATTAGCTTTTGATTCGACATTCGCTATCACTAGTTGTAGTCCTCGGATAAATATTTCTAACAAGTTATCATGTGCGTCAAACAAAGATAGTATGCCAAAGTTACGACCCCAAGAAATTGTTGTACTAATTTACCCCAACGGGGTCCATAGTTTGGTGTTTCATCTCATAAGGTTAGGTTTTTGGATGTTTAGGGTTTTCCATTGTTTCTTAATAATAAATAGGCCTTCAAGCCTCACTTTAACACAGTTCAAAATCCTGTAGCTACCACATCTCTTCTCAGAGATAAGCTACCAGTGCCCTAGCAAGTTTATTCCCATTCTATCTGTAAGCATATTTCAGTTATTTGATATTAATGAAACGAAGACTTATTTCTGTTGCATTTTTGCGTTTGTGTGTAATTTTGTATTTTATTGCATTCTTGCATAAGTCTGGATCAATCATGTTCCTCTTTCTTTATTTTCATTGTCTTCTTACTCTTTCCTTTTCCTTTGAACTTGTTGTGATGTGGCTTGGATGACGAATTTTTTTCATGATATTCTTGTCCATGCTTTCCCCTGATTTCAAGATGAATTGCTTTCACACCATCTTCATCTAGATTAGTGAGATTAAACAACAATGATTAATGATGAAGATAAATGTGTAAAGAACCAATGTATTTCATCAAAGTTTATGGTGAATATAAAGGGATATTCGATGCTAATTATTTCTTTCTAAACTCTTCTATAAAAATTTGAACATTGTGAGCTTTTCCCTATCTCAAATTTTTCCATTCCATCGTGAATTTTTTGTTGTAACCTAATGGGTAAAATTTCCCTCTTAATGCAGAAAAAACTCAGACCTTGATGAAAGGAATTTACCATTATGTTGACTACCTTTATGGATTTTTCTCTCCCACCATACAAGAGTTGTGCCTCCCACATGAAGATATGCCAATTGAATCTTTGCCTCATCTTCCTTGATCTATTGTATGTAGGTTTGAAACTTATATATAAATTACCTGCAAACGAATTCTTAAAAAAAATGAAAATATACAATAGTGAGAACTTAAAAAACAATATACATAGAGATTTTCTCCTAGAACCCACAACTTTAAAAACCATATTGAATTTTCATTATATTCCTTTCAATGTTAAGATGCATTATATGCACACCAAAGCATTCATAAACCGCAATCCATTAATCCTATATTAGAGCATAGTCATAGTTCCCTTGACCAAATCTACAAAATTTCCCTCTCAACCTACGTTTTGATTCATGGTTTCAACCTCCGTACTGTCGTGGGGCTCCCTTTCCATGTGAATGAACAAGTTTAAATAATAATATTATTGTTGGGTGAAGACTAAACAAAATCCATAGTTGGCACACTAGTTGGCATGCATAAAATAAGGTATTTGTGTGGGGGAGGTCTCAGGTGTGAAATTTTTAATTATTGTTGCATGTATTTGTTACTATTCTCTTATCTATTTAGATTATTTGTCTTCTTTAAAACACTTGAGGCAAATATTTAATAAAACACTACTGGAACTTCAAAGAAAATTAATTAACCACAAGAACTGAGAAAATTACGGACACACACAAATAATGAACACCAAATTTTAAGACAAATGTTCCTAGAAAAAACCTAAAGGTAAAAATAGTTTTACAGATGAAGGTTTTGTCATTATTCTTCCACAAATGAAGGATTACATCAACTGCTTTCTTGACATTGGAAAAGCTTTGACAATTTATTTCATCTTCAATTCATGTGGCTACGAATTATTATAACTGTGAATTCTTGTGTCTGCGGATCTAATAATTGAAAATTATTGTAGCTACAAATTATAGTAATTACGAATTCCTACGACTGGAAATTCCTATAGTTTCAAATTCCCGTAACTATGAACTCCCGCAATTGTGAATTCTTGTGACTGTGAATTCCTATAACTGTGAATTCCTACGACTACAAATCCAGTAACTGGGAATTCCTGTAGCTATGAATTTTTCGGCTACAAGTTCCTACGACTATGAATTCCAGTAACTATGAATTCCTATGACTGTGAATTCCTATAGATGTGAATTCTCGTGTCTGTAAATGTAAATAACCTCTCTCTATACCAATTTTTTTTATAATAATAAATAATAATATATTTGTATTTTTTACACTTGTTACATCAATGAATATATATATATATATATATATATATATATATATATATATATTTCTTGAACACTTATCTTCCAATTCCTTCTCCTTAAAGTTTTACAGCTAAATGTCTAAAGTTCGGGACTCATGGCTAGTACTAGATCAATCTCTCAAGTTGTCTTTAGTTTAACCTGTTAAGAGGTTCTCAACTTTAACTTTGCATAATAATTTTCTACTCTTATTATTTTCCTTCATATACATTGCACATGTTTTTAAAAAGAAATATTCCCAATATAGTCCTAGTCCACAATTCTTTGATTATCTATATATATATATATATATATATATATATATATATATATATATATATATAATGTTCAGTCAGGTGTATGTGTAATGCATCTCTTTAAATGATCCAGGTGGCTCCAGACGCTGTCAAGAGACCAAGAGGGCTCAAAAATAGTCAAAATTCAAATTGGTCAGAATGCTTTCAAACTAGGACAATATTGTATTGTTCATAGCCCCGATTCCAATGGCGCAAACGACACTCAAATCCGAGTCTATATGAGAAAGTAATTGCAATTTGAAGTTTGTACCAAACAACAAAACAAACAAGTCAAAGTAAACATTCTTCCATGTGGTAGGCCATATGGATGACATGTGGTAGGCCTAGTGGGACCCACAAATATAATGTGGCTGCCCACTCAACAAAATAGGCAGACCCACAAAAAGGTGATTTGGCAGCACCACAAGTTGACACATGGCAAGTAGGTGGTAGAGGTGGCATATGATGTGGACCAATGAGGGCTTGCCACATGGCCCAATCACATGGTGCCAAATGGCACCTCAAATTAGGCCCAAGTGGCCTTGGATGATGCAACCTCCATTTTTTGTCTTATTCTCATGTTTTTGGGAGTTGTTACAATATGGACATATGAATTCCATATATTATATAGTTTGAAAAAAACTATATTAGAACTAAAATTGGGATTTAAAACAATATTGGGAGTCAATGGGATTTGAACTCTAAGCCTCCCAACAACAAGTATCTTAATATGATTATGCCAACCAATGTGCCAACCTCACATTTTGTCTTATTCACCCTCACACTTTGTTATAAAATTCCATTCAAATGGTTCAAGGAAACCATGGAGAATGATGGAGAATACATGAGAGATGAGGGCACAGGGAGGCCAATGGAGCCATGGTAAAAGAAGAGGCAGAACGTGGAGCAGACCGACGCGTTCTCCAACTAACAATAGTTTTTTTTATTTGCAGGTGAAGAACCATGAGTGGCCAGAGGGGCAAAACCTTGACTAGGGAATCTTGAGGGGCATCAAAAATATTCCTTGAGGTCTTGAACTTGCCAAAGTCAAAATTTGATAAATTTTGTGTCGATTTTACACCTCTTGGTGACATGAATCCAATGGTGATGTTCGTTTCAGCAACAGAGCTTCCCATTTTTCGGCCATTTTCCAGATTGAAGTGATGGTGTCAGATTCAGCAACAGAGCTTCCCATTTTTCGGCCATTTTCCAGATTGAAGTGATGGTGTCAGATTCCCAAGTATGGATAGTCTATTTTATGCCTCTCGATGCCACAAATTCGATGGTGCATCCAGATTCAACAACTGATCATCCACTTCTTTAGCCAACTTCAGGGGTTGAGGTATATGTAGTATTGATACCATGTGCCTCTTTTATCATTTGTTGTGAGATGCAATATGTTGTTTAGATCCTTGCTTGATATATGTTGCAGGATCTATGTTTCTACTTCATGTGAGATGTATTTGCCATGGATTTTTATGATCCCTATGTAACCTTATTGAAGGGATACTCATCGTCACCTTGTGTGAGATTATTTCATGTTGATAAGAGGCCTATTGTGAGTGAGAGTTCTTGTAGTGGAATGTCTCATGGAGAGACAAGACACTCATGTTGAGGGCATATATCCTTGTAGGATAGAAAACCTAGTCCATGTACATCATCGCCATTTCCAACACTATCTAAAGTGGCCTACCCCATTTTGACACCGGGCTCGGAGACGTAGCCCACACTGGGTGAAATCCGTTATCAATGTCTTGTGTTCTTATGTTTCTGATTGTTGTCTTGTTTCCTCTTGCTTAAAGCATGCATATGTGTTCTTTTAATGCTCTTTTCAATGCAATTCTAACCACATCACAAAAGTAAAATATCATGGGTAAATTCGGAAGCTGACGGACCCGGATCATTAAAGGATCATGATTATACAAATATACACAAATATCTATCATTTGATTCCCATTGTTAACTTAAACTCTAACAATATTTCATTATTCATAAAAGGGTGTTTGCCCCTTATTCATTGAACACACACACACATATATTGTAGTCATATTTGACAATTTTAAGCTTGAGTAGTAAGAAAATACTATCCATATACCAACTTCGTGACTTTGTGTTATTCCATCATTAATATAAATATGCAATTCTTGTATTCTGTAATATTCACATTCACACATCATTAAGTTAACTCTCGATCGATCTTCCTCTTTCACTTTCACTTTGGTTTAGTGATTCTCCCTTTGTTTAATTCAACATTTGTTTTCTTGTTCCTATAAATATGGCACTAATTTGAATACTTGGAAATGTTATATTTATAGCTTTATTAAGTTATAGAATTTTTGGACTTTTGTAATAAAATATGTGGAGTTTGATTGTAATGCCACCTGTCGTTTGGTTGATCTAATTTCCCAACGATTGTATCCATTGCGTTATCATTAAATGACAAAAATTTCATTAGGGTTTAATGCCAATGTTAATGACTTCATAAATTTCATTTACCACATTCATTTTTCTTTGAGTTTCTAATCCAAATATCTTCAACTACCGGAATTAACCAAGATCTTTTACTTCTGTGATGTTAGCAAAATTCCATATGAAAGAGTATAAAACAACCATATGCGCATACTGTAAAGACGATGAAACATAACATCAAATCGAGAACATAAACACATTGATAACGAATTTCACCCAGTGTGGGTTACGTCTCTGGGCCCAGTGTCAAGAGAGTGGAGGCCATTTCATTTAATGATGCAAATGATGATGATGTACATGGTATGTTCTTTGTCATTACAAGTATAAATACCCTCAACGCGAGTGGCATGTCTCTCCATGAGACATTCTCCCTATAGGAACTCTCACTCTAATGAGCCCTCCAACATGATAAGCTAAATAAAATATCACATGATGTGACAAACAAGTATCCCTAAACATAATGGTAATCAGGGATCTCAACAATAAAAAACATCATCTCAACAAATCAAAAGAAAGACATGGCATAACTGCATCATATACCTCTATTTTCAGGGATGGTTGAAAAATGCAAAGCTTTGCTGACGAAATGGATTGCACCTTTGAATTTGTGCTAAATAAACTATAAACTTGCTCAATTCTAAAAATGTCACCTCTGGCGCTCTAGGGGAATCTTCAAGGAATCTAGTTGATGCCCCCGCTCAGGGTTCTGCTGTCTCTGCAACTGATGATTTCGCTCCACTCTCCATTGTCTGACTCCTAGTTGGATGAGGTTGAAGGTTCTTATGTAATTCATTGGGTGGAATTTACCAAGTGGGGCCATTAGCCCGTTGGTAAAGTGCGAATTTGGGCGTGGGGTGGCTAGGGGTTCCAACCCCATTGACCCCCATATGGATGGCCTGTTTGTTTTATTGACCTGACAGTTAACATATTTATGGCACATAACCGTTTTGTGGCTTGTATGTTGAACATGGTGTGTTTTTGGAATGTGGTTATAACATGGCCATGGTATGTGGTTGGTAACTTGCCGTTTGGTTTTGGCGGTTAATGTAAAATGGGGCCGTCACACATGGGTCAAGTGGGTTCAACCCTCGCTGACTCCCTCATATATGTTAAGGCGTGACCATTAGGGTTAGGCGAGTCTGCCAGGGGTGGTCCGCCCACCCCTTTTGTTTTTAATATAATACCACCGTGGGGTGTGCCAGGGGTGGCAGCTTGCCACCCTGATTCTTTGATTTTTTTAATCTTTATATAATGTGGCCATGTGGGTTTGTGGCCCACCACCTCGATTCTTTGAATTTTTTTTAATATTTATATAATGTTTTCGTGTGGGGTGGTGGGGTTGGTGGCCCGCTACCCGAAAAATAATTTTTTTCAATTTTTATATAACAAAAAGTTTGATTTTATCTCGCTGGAAAATAAGGGTCAATGGGAAAATTAACTATTCGAAAAATTCACCCATCTGGTGGCCAGATTTCATGCGCCAAGTCTCGATCAATTTGTTTCCTCGTCAAGCCTTCCACTTGGAAAAGTTTGACCAAAACTTTGACCATACGAACTCGGATTTGAGTGTCGTTCGCGCCTTTGGAATCAGGGAGACGAGAACTACGATCTAATATTGGTTTCACTTCAATCTAAGTACTTTTATTTTTGAACCATTCCGAGCCTTCTTTGACTTTTGAGTGTCTCTTGTGAAACTTGGATCAGTTTCTCTGTCGACTTAGTTGATACACAACTAGGGTTTATATTATTTTGACTCATTACATGTTAATCGTCATCGCTCATGGTGTTACCATTCCCCACATGTCAATAGAATTTCCTTGACTTTAAATTTTGTCGAAAGGGACTAATTCCAGCTCTTCTACGTGTTAAAACTGTTGAAAATGTAAGCTTTATATAATCCTCTCTCAGTGCTAAAGGATTTCTGGCTCGAAAGGCATTTTCACTCTTTTATTTTGTTTTGAAGAGACTTTCTTTCACGGTTTTCCTAATTTTCCTTTCATTTTTGTTTAGGTTTACAAAGAGTTTTTCCTGAAACCCTCTTCCATGTTTATGGTGAATAGATTTCACTGAATTAATATATTGTTATATTAAGAGGTATGCTTAATTTATTAACTTATTATGTGGTTACAGTAAGCCACAACACTATAAGCTAGGTTTTTATTAATTCCTTAAACTTGCATGTTCAATACCCTTTAGGGTTCTTATATATATTTATTTATATGCTTGTTGACGATTAACCCTATTATTTACAAGTTAACGACCTTGTCTTATTCATTGTTTTTTTTAAGAGATTCTTCTTCAGTTTTTAAGTCCAATTCTCTGGTTTTGTTACATTGTTTTATGACATGAATGGATTGTTGCATTGGGAATCCTCTAGATGTCTTTGGTACTATTCATGGCACCTGTTTTTACCCTCTTCATGGATCTTATTTGGGTATTATCATGGAACAAAGGAAATCCTCTTCATCCGTGAACATGTAAAATCCTATATCCATTTACTAATAATCATTTTCTAAATGTGAGTTTGGAAATATTACTTCATTTTTTTAGTCTCTCTAAGTTCTTTAATGAGTTTTTGGTTTTGAATGATAAAGGGTTTTATTCCCCTTACTCCCCTTGTCATATGGTTTATGACATTCCCAATAGTTGTTTTGTACTATCTTATAGTTTCTTAAATGAGTATAGAATCTATGGCCATGTGACCAATATAAACTTACTATGCAATTTTCGTTCTATTTTTTTTCAACACCAATGTTATAATTTCTTAATTCTCTCTTTCTGTATGTATAATGTTCTCTCTCTGACATATTACTAATCCCTTCCAGGTGAGAACTCTCTATAATTTTGATAAATTTTCTTCCATTCCTTCCTTTCGTTATATCCTGTATTTTTAGAAATATATTCTCAGATTCTTTTATTTTAATGGTCAGGTAAATCACATCGTGGTTTGTGCATCTATTGAAGTGTTTCTTTATCAAGTAAATATTTTCAGACTTAGGGAAGAAAACTAATTGAGTTGTTTTACTTTATTAGGTCGATGATTTCTATAATTGTATTTGTTATTCCCTGAACATGAATGGATTATTCCTTCTTATGAATGACATAGTTTTTAATTTACTCCGACTATGCTCTTTAATTATAACCCCTTTATGTTGGGATTTTTTTCCAAAATATACAGTTCTTCTAGAATTGGAACAAAACTTATTTAACAACAGTTAGCCTGTATTGTTTTAATCATGTAATTCATTTAGATAGAGATTTTTTTGATAAACCCTACCCTTACGGTTTTATACATAAAATACTTCGATTTATATGTATTTCGATTTTGTGATTTGTTCCAGTGGTATTGGATATAGTATATTTGTTTATAAAATACGTTATTTCTACAACATTCTAAGATGGATTATTGTTATCCTAGAAAATGTTTCTATAACCAAAATCTTTTATGTTCAATGAATAATACTCGTGCTCATTCTACTGGATATGTGTAAAAATATTTTAATAAGTTCCTTACAATAATTTATATGTGTAAAAATAATTTAATAAGTTCCTTACAATAATTTTCCTTTTTCTTGACAATAGTTGTATATCTAGTAGATTTCATCTTATATTAATTTTGTTTTCACTCTACTATTTAGATATCAGTAGATCGTCTATGTTGTTTCTATAATCTCCAGTTAAAGGTTATGGTATTTACTTCTAATTTGTTTTTGTTTCATTGAGTCAGTTATATTTTTCATCTACCTCCAACATATACACAAATTATATATATATATATATATATATAATACAAACTTCTCTACATTTTTCCATGCATAACTTATTACTAGAGTTTACACTCTTAGTTCATCACTGTACAAGTATAATTTCTTTTATTTCTATAAGCATTGATATCCAAAATATAAAAGAACACATAATATCTACATATTTGTAAAACTTTGTTGTTCAAAGCTAATATATTATTTCATTATACATACTCAAACAAAAAAATAATTTTCTAGAAGCATGAAAATAAAATAAATCATTAATTTTTCTTTTCTTTTTCTACTAAATACCCATCATAAAACAATAGAATAAAAAAATTTCTCTTCAATTCATCTGTAGAAAAATGATTCAGCTACACAATTCTAACAATCATTATACTTTTTCCCGGATGTGGGTGATAGACACTAAGAGATGGAGCCATTGGATGCTAGCTGGCGGGGCACCTGTCCACCCCATGCGCTTGCACTTGGTCGCCCAAGGAGTTTTAAATGTCGGAGCGTGGGGAATTTACTTTCCATGCCCGCTAGCCTCCCAACGACGTCCTCTGCATTAATCTTCGTCTGTTGCACATTTACTTCATCCATCCTGCCTTGGTCGCTTCCCATGGCCCTTAAACCCGCCACCCCTGCTCCTTTTTCAACCATTTTCGTCTCCCTTCGGCTTCGTGCAAACACACCTGGTATCTCCGCCAAGCCTTGGCTCCTGTGCTATGTTCCCTATCCATTTGTTAGCCTTTCCTTGGATTATATCACCCTGGTTGCTCCAGTGGACGCTCCTTCGCCTCAACTTTCCTCTCAGTTCCACTCCTTTTCCATGCCCAGAAGATATCGAATGAGGTGCTGTAGAGCAGGGGGGCGTGGTCTTCCCTTCAGGCCTCCAACCTCGACCTCTATGGGCAAGACGGTGAATTTTTCTATGGATTGAGTGGAGCCAGAAATCATTGACCCCATCAATATCTCTGCCCACTTGTCTCTCCACCTTCTGAATTCTCCTTCTGAACCCTCTGGCTTTGGCCTCTGCCCCAGGAAAAGACCCCACAAGTACACCGTTTCGTCTGCTTCTGCCTTCTCCCCCAAAAAAATGAAGGCCTTGCTGGTGCAGAGCGCTTCAAGCAGCGACCATGATAGTTCGAGCTCGGACGAAGAAGGAACCTGTGCGAACGCTGACACTCATGCAACCTCCTCCATTTTTCCCGACGCCCAAGTGCTACTTCTCCCTCCATCAATGACCCATGCGTCCAAGCAGGAGGAGGACGAGTCAGATTATGCATGCAAGATTGTCGAAGAGCCAACCCACCCTCCAGAAAATAATGACAACTCTCCATCAACTTAATTTTTGGGTGCTCATCTCTTTTTCTAGTCATCTTTTTGTTATTTCAAGGTTTCTAGTGTTCTGGTTTTGTCCTAAACTTATAACTTGTAAAGCTGTTTTCCCGCTATGGGTAGCTCATTATCAACTCTCTTTTCTCTACTCTTGGACTGGTTTCCTCGTCTGGGGCAACCCCTTTTTTGAATTTTTGATACTGAAACTTCCCTCCGGAATTGGCCTGCCAACTCCGAAGGATGATAAATGCAACTTTTGGAACTATATGATATAATAGAAGTAGCCTAATTTAGAAAAAAAAATTCATTATACTTTTTATCCATCAAATACTTAAACACCAATAAGAGTTAGAACACCGACTTGCAAAATTTTTTCCTGGGATACTAAGAGTCAAGTACTTGGCTCCTCCCAACTTTGACATTACAACAACTGGTCCCCTTGAGCAAATTTTGGTTTGCAATTCCTCTTCTATTTGTTTTCTGCTCCCCTTTAGTATTTTCTCAATTATTCTCTTAGAAATTGTGAGACAAATGCAAAAAAATTGCAAATGTATTATCCATATACAACTATTTGGGTGGTTATTAACTTCCTCCACCTCAGCAACAAGTGGCAGGTAGTTTTATGCTCATTAAGGAGCTCATGTTTCCCACTTTAAGACAAATCTCTCTCTTTTAGAAAAATTTAATTGACCAATATCATAATTTCAGAAATAAATCTGACCACCCAAATTAGATGCCTAAGATTTTTTGATGGATAAAAATAATAATTTCCAAAAAAAATTACAACATTTTCCCTCTTTCAACCATTAATTTACCAATTTTTGTCTTTATTCATAAAATAAAACATAATTACACTTCTACAAATAACAACCTTACATCAATTATTATTAGTAAATTTATTGATAATTAAATGTTTATTTGTATTTTAATGTAGCATACCAAATCAAAATTAAACTTATGCACATTTGATTACAATTAAATCCTTAAGCTAAGGGATATCAAATCCTCCCCCGCTTAAATTTGACACTTTCCTGCGTCCCAATCAATACTTTCTTCTTGGAAATCATTTCAGAATTTAAACCATAGAAGGATAATCTTCCTTGAAAGCATCCTCTAACTCCCATGCTGCTTCCTGTCGAGTGAAATGTTTCCATTGAACTTTCAACTGCACTACATCTCTATTCTACAGTGTAACCACACTCTGGTCTAGAATACACAATGGTTCTGCTAAGAAATCTCTGTATGGTTCCGCCTGTACAACATGCCACTCAATCACATGAGACATATCATGTACACACTTTTTCAATAGTGAAACATGAAATACATTATGAGTCTTAATGTTGGATGGTAGGGCTAGTTGATATGCAACATGTTAACTTTGGGTAATACTTCAAAGGGTCCGCAATATCTAGGAGATACCTTAGCACAAAAACCGAGTCTAAGTGTACTTTTATTAGGTTTGAAATTCAAGTATACATGATATCCCACATTGAATTCCTTCTGATTTATTTTTAGGTACACATAACTTTTCTGGCAATCTTGGGATCCTTTTAAATTATGTTTAACTTGCTTGACTATCTCTTCCATTTCCTTTAACATGTCTAGTCCTAGTATCAATTTGTCTTCAGGGTGATCCCAACTTAATGGTACCTTGCATATTATTCCATACATAACTTCGAAAGGGCACATTTTTAGAGAGGTTTGATACCCATTGTTATAGGTAAATTCAACTAAACATAGATAATCCTCCCATTTAGTTTGCTTGTCTTTCACATACATTATTAGCATATCCTCTAATATATGATTGGTCCTTTATGTTTGACCATTAGTTTGAGGATGATAAGATGTACTAACATTTAACTTAGTTCCCATGTTTTCAAATAAACCATTCCAAAATTTGGAGGTAAAATTTGCATCTCTATCTGAAATTACAACCTTGAGTAGCCCATGAAGGCTGAAATTTTCCCTCATAAAAATTTCTGCAATGTTTATAACCTTAAAAATAGATTTGTCTAGAATGAAATGTGCTACTTTGCTAATTTTTTCAACCACAACCATACTGGAATCATGATTTTTCCTTGTTTTTGGCAATCCGATAATGAAATCCATTGAAAAGGTCTCCCATTTCCATTCTGTAATGGTAGTGGTTGTAACAAACAAACAAACAGGATGTTGGTAAGATGCCTTAACTTACTGGAATTCAAGACATCTTGTTACATATTCAACTGTCTCGTTTTTCATATTCGGCTAATAAAAATCCTTTCTTAACACAATGATCAACTTTTTATATCCAGGATGACTAGCTGTTGATCTCTTATGCAGCTCATCTAGGACAACATTTTTTAGATTGACATCATTAGGTATGTAAATTCTGCCGCTAAACAACAATAAAGCCTAGTCATCAACTGAAAAATCATCTTCCCTTTCTTCCAGTTTATCAAGTTTATGCACTTTTGCTTTAATTTTTAGGTATTCTAAATCAAAATTTTCTGTTGTTTTGATTCTTTCTATCAAATTTGTTGACCAATTTATTACCAATGTAGCACAAATATGATTAAGTTTTCTACTTAAGGCATAAACTATTTTATTTTCTTTCCCTTTGAAATGTGTAATCTCAAAATCATACTCACTAATGAATTCTAACCATCTTGCTAATCTAAAATTTAAATTAGGTTGATCAAATAAGTATTTGAGACTAATATTGTCCGTCCTTAGCTCAAAAATTCTCCCTATTAGATAATGTCTCCTCATCTTGAAGGCATGTATGATTTCTGCCAGTTCTAGATCATGAGTAGTATAATTCTTCTCATGTTCTTTCAATTGTATGGATTCATAGAAAACAACATGACCATCTTACATTAAAATTCCCCTTAAAATTTTCTTACTTGCATCTATACAAACAAAAAATTCGTTATTGGGATCAACTAATCTTAAAATTGGAGTTGAAGTCAAAATTTGTTTTAGTTTTCAAAACTTTCTTAACAATTTTGAATACACTCAAATTTGATTCCCTTATTTTGCATATTAGTGATTGGATAAGCAAGTTTAGAGAATACCTCTATAAATCTCCTTTAATAGCATGTGATACCCATAAAGGATCTAAATTCTTCCACATTCTTGGGTGTTGGCCATTCCATAAATGATTTTGTTTTCTCATGATCCACAACAATCCCTTATTCTGATATTACATGTCGTAGATAGTGAATTTGTTGTTGGTAAAATGAACACTTGCTAAATTTAGCGTATATTTCATTGTCTCTTCGAGTTTGGAGGACCATTTTCAGACTCTTGGTCATGTTCTTCCTTACTCTTTGAGTATTCCAAAATATCATTTATAAAGACAATGCCAAATTTATCTAGGAATGACGTTAATACACTGTTCATGAGACACATGAATGTAACATGTGCATTTGTCAACCCACATGAAATTACTACAAATGCATAGTGCCCATAGCATGTGTGAGAGGCTGTCTTTTGTACATCTTGATCTTTAATCCTAATTTGATGATATCCCAACCTTAGATCTAGTTTAGAGAGTATGGATTCTCCTCTAACTTGATCAAATAGGTCATCCATTCTTGGCAAGGGGTGTTTATTTTTGTTGGTCATCTTATTCAACTATATATGATCGATGCACAGTCTCAATGTTCCATCTTTATTTTTCAAAAATAACACAGGTGCTCCCCAAGGAGACACACTTGGTCTTATGTACTTTTTGTTAAATAATCTGCGTAGTTGAATCTTCAAATCCATTAGTTTAAGAACATTCATTTTGTATGGGGCCTTGGAAATTGGAACAACACTAGGTATAAGATTAATGGTAAAGTCAGTATCCCTCCTTGGAGGAAGTCTTGGTATTTCCTTTGGAAAGACGTCCTTATACTATCCTACTATAGGTTATTCCTCTAATGATGGTTGTTGTTTATTTTTAGACATATCTTGTACTTGAACAGTGAAAAATTGGAAACCTTTTAAAGCATATTTCTTCATTTGTACAATTTTTTTTTGTCTAAATTGTTTTTCTATTAGAATCCCTTGATCCATATAGGCTTTTCCTTCAACATCAACATATGTAAAGGATTTTTACAAGAAGTATAATATCCCTTTATGTTCTTCTAACCAATCCATTCCTATGAGGATATCATAAGATCCCAATGGTAAAATATTTAGATTGAGGTCTGCTTGCATTCCATTTAGATTTATGATGCAGTTATTACTAATTTCAATTAATTTTCTTTTAGTTCTCGTGTCCAACTATACTAACTAGGGTTTATTCTATTTTTCATTTCTAAGTTTAAACTTCTCAACTACAATAGGGGTAACTTAACTTCAGGTAGATCCTAGGTCTATAATAACAAATACATCTTTATCAAAAATATTACCTTGAACTTCAACCATAATTGACTCATGATCTTCCTATCTCCCATCCAATGCAACATTGATTTTGGGTATATTGCGGGCTACATCATTTAGAGTTGATGATTCCTGAATCTAATTTAACACCATCTTCTTCTTTAGTGGATTATGTGGATAGTCTCTCCACAGGAGATTTTCACCACAGTCCCAACATTTAATAGGCTATTTTACAGATTCATTGAAATTTATGTTGCTTATAACAATTCCTCCCGTTTGCTCAACATTTTTCTACTAATTAGAATTTATGTTATAGTTTCTTGCTTGAAAATAAAAAATATGCTTTTTAAACCCTTTTCTCTTGCTTCCAAATATGTCATATTTATTTGATACCTATCCTTTAGAATTTTATCATTTTTATTTGCTTTGGTTGAAACACCATTTAGCTTTCCTAATGGTTTCATCCATAGTTTTAGGTCGATCAAACTCAATCCTTTCCCTATAAGAGAAAGGTAGGAAAATGACAAATATTTGAATTTTTTCCTTCTCGTATTTCAAGTATGGAACATATCTCAACGGATTCATGAATTTGTTAAAAAATTCATCCATGATAATTTGTCTCGATTTCAACTCATGGAACTCTCTATATTTCTCATCAAAATATCTCCCAGTTAAATACTTCTTTTTGAATTCTTTCGTGAACAATTTCCAAGTTAAATTCTTGCTTATGATTATTTTTTCCTCTTTATTTTATTCCCACTGTAAGGTTGCCTTACCAATCAATTGGTAGGTGGTCAACCTTGCCTTAATATTACTTGGATAATTGTACACTTCAAAGTATTTTGACATATTGAGGTGCCATGCCTCTTCTCCTTCTTGAGATTCAACATTGAAATTGGGAGGTCTAATTTTCTTAAACTCTCCCTGTAACTGAGAGGATGATCTCCTTTTTCTGGGAAAGGAAGTGTTGCTACTTGATTTCTATATATCTTTATCACTAGATTCATTTTTTTTACTATCACTAGAAGTTATTGAGTTGCTTCTACTTGTGGTGCTAACATATTTACTCCTATATCTTTTCTTGTGAATATTTTTATTAAATTTATCATTCTCTAGTTTCCTTAACAAGTATCCGTTGATATCTTCTTTCTCATCTATCACTTTGACTGACCTTTCCTCAGTAGCCTTAATATCTTCTAGATCTTTCTTTAGGCTCCTTATCACTTGCAACAATTCAAAATATTGTCTTTCTACTTTACTAGTTCCACCCCCAACCATTCCTAGTTGAGTATCATGTTCTACATTATCTCTTGGTGATCCTAAAAAAAAATCATTAAATTCCTCATCTATCTTTAACCTTTTTACTTCTTTTTCTTCATATTTGACCATTTTAAGTTTAAGTAGTAGGAAAATACTATCCATATACTAGCTTTGTGACTTTGTGTTATTACATCATTAATATAAATATGCGATACTTGTATTATGGAATATTCATATTCACATATCACTAAGTTAACTCTCGAGCGATATTACTCTTTCACTTTCACTTTGGTTTAGTGATTCTCCCTCTGATTAATTCAGCATTGGTTTTCTTGTTTGTTGGACACCTAATCCTCCTAGGGTTAGTGTGGAAGCTAAACAATCCTTAGGGAATCCAAAATATCTTGGAATATGGAATCCAACGATCACTCCAATGTAATATAAATGTATATCATGTTAAGAGTAATTTGAATCTCAAGCTTATATTCATATGTTGGTTGTCCTCTACATGTGTGTTTAACATGGTATCAGAGCCACTATGTGTGGCCTTCTCCCATCATTAGTTGTGTGGTCTTCTTCAAAGTGGGTTCTCTACCATTTTACCATTAAATATTTGACCTTTTATGCACTAGTTTATATGTCCTCTTTTCCTTCTACACCATCCTTCCTTCAGAATCGTTACATTTACCAAATAGTGAATTCTGTCAGCTATATTCTAGCTACAATATCTTCCGACAATTCGTTGGAACAAATTATCTTAATTTTTCTGGGCAAGTCTGTCTCTCTACGTTATCATATCTCTGCCTAGGAATTAATGTGGCATTCTCTTCCCAAGTGATGAACAGAGACTCGTCCACTCCAGGAGCCGACGATGAAGTATGTACATAGCTGTAGTCTGTTGTTCCCTTATTTGAATCATCTTTAGTCAGATCCCATAATACCAATTGAGGGATTTTACAGAGATCCTCCAAATCATATCTTTTTCTCACCCTCTCTACATCACACTCTGCAAAAGGCCAATATGTAGGTGTTCCACTTGCAACAGACATATAGAGTATGGCCACAATGTCTTCTTCTTTGGGCCTAGAATCAAGCGCCTTTACATGAAAACATGTATTATTTGTAGTGACCAATTCTGTCCATGCCTTAACTCTGTCTTCCCTTTCCACTTTCATTAGAGGCGCTTATTATTGATTCATGGAATTGTGCATAAGAATATTCCTAGCTATATATTTCCAGTTCAGTAATGTGCTCTCAGGGTACCTTGAGGTACCAAAACCATCGGTTATCCTATCACACTCTTCAGCAATTCACTGCTCTAGTTGTGATTCGACATCATACAAGTAGCAATATTGATCCCTCTTCTTCTTTTTCATTTTTAAAATAGTCTTTGAAAAACTCTCTTTATCCTCACTAGTGTGGCACTTAAAAAACACATCTATAGACATGGAAGTGTCAATGGGAAACTCTTTGTCCGAATCACCAACTGGGTCCAGGCTGAAAATATTTTGACTATGAGACCTAATCGATCTAACTGACGATGGTGTCAAAGAAGGGGAAACAAGTGATGCAGGAGTTCTAAAGGGATCCACAACTCACGGTGCTGGAATATTAAGGGCTCGATCCTAGCTGACCCTTCCTCATATCCTTTCAATAACATTCTGTCGAAGATAATGGTCCAGTTTAAAACCAAGAAACCCTATGGTTTGTAAGCCAACTCTTAATATCTTCCTTCTAGTTCATACAAATATATTTCTGATTTCTGTCATATGTCATGAAGACTCGCAAACATCGCAGGACACTTCTGAGGAGTAAATTCATTCATCTCTGCCTACCCACAAAGTCATTGGAGCTTGGACCAATATTGAAATTATAAGATTTCATAAGAGTAATTGGTAACATCTAGTACAAAATTATTGAGGGGATAAACACCACTTCGTCCTACACCCACCTATATATTGGCTACACAGAGACCATGCATGGAATCTGGATGCAGTTATATTCAATAAAGAGGACAACTAGTGTCTTCACCTCCAGTATTCCAAAGAAAGTGTGCATAACTACTAGCGTGGAAAGGGTTTGTAGGATCTACTGTAATACCATCTATAAACACTTATTTTGCAGAGGAAAGATCGACACGATCCAACCACAAAAGGTGTGAATATTTACCAATGATTTCACCATCGGAAGAATCAAGTTTCATAACTCGTTGAAAGTATACTTCAACTCTATCATGATTATGAGCCACAAGATGCAGAAATTGTGCATAATTTGAAAGCAGAAAAGGAGTGAGCGGTGTCAAGAAGGAAAACTTTGATTTGTGGGTCTTTTCTTAGATGTTTGCTACTAGTTGTGAATTCAATTTGTCTTAATAAAGCTCTACTCATTAATAGGGCTATACACTTAAATTCATTATATTCCTCTCAACTTTGCATTGATTTGAAATTCTTTTCGGGTGTCATTTTCTCTTATTTAGACCAAGGATTTTTACTTCCACTTATTGCATCTAGAAGATTGTTCTACTCCTCTTGTTAATGTGTTGAGAGTACAAGTGGGTATATTTTTCATTATCATAAAATTTGTTGACAAAATGGTCATAATTGATAATTTATTAGAGTTATTAAGAAATCTAATCATTTCAACTAGTGAAATCAAAGTTAAATTCAGCAAAGGCACTCTCACAGATATTAAAACCTCTCTGCAAAAGGTGCAAGAACAGATAGAATTTTTGCATCTAGAATCTCAGTTCCAGCGAGATGAGCTTCAATAGAAGATTTTTCATTATGTTAAAAACCATCCATTTTTCAAGGTCGAAACGAACACCCGTCATCAACTAGCAAGTGATGAAATCAATACGGTTGAGGTTGATTCACATTCAATGCCCATTTCATGAGCAGATATGCATGAAGATGCAGAATTTTAGGTTCCACTTCCCAAGCCCATCATCAGACCTTGGGAAGAGCTTCTCTATAACAAGCACATAACTGTTATTGGATATGACAAGGATGTGTTCTTTCATATTCCAGATTACTCAAAGCCCATCCAGTTCCATAGTACATGATTTATTCATTACTGTCCACCTTCACATGTCCCAGATTCTTCCCATGTTTCACAACAACCACAACATATTGTTATATGCAAACATTGTGATTGAGTTGGCCATATGAAAGATCATTATTTTGATCTTCATCCATGTAAGCACTATCATAAAACCACTCATTCTTCACATATATGCTTCAAAAACAAGCCTCCTGTAAGAAAAAATATTCATCTTGGATGGATCGCTTCTAGATTATTAAAAGGTCTTGCAATTGAGTTTTTTCCATCATCTCACCTTGTATCTAACATGGGGGAAATTATGGTCACATACAAGTTTCAATGCAATATCAAGCGAGCCTGAGCCACAATATGAATCCGTTGCCAAATTCAGAGTTGTAGGAAGAGACAAATATGCCCATGAGAATGCCTTTGGTTGATGGTCAGCCTTAAACCATCTATGCGAGGTTGAGTTTCTCCCTCTTTGTTGGAGCAGGGTCCCTTATGATAGAATTTTGGATAAAAATATAGTATTTTTTGTAAGTTATGTCGTACGTGCTAAGTGAAGCACATGTCAAGGGTCTTTGGGGTGGGTCAAAGCCCCTCATGAGTTGTAATGGGAAAAAAGGTAGAACTAGGGGCCAAAAGCCACAGTTTGTGGACCTTAGATGAATGCAGCCTAAAGATATAAATAGGAGTCTAGATCGAGTCAAGTAGATAACAAGTAATAAGTCTGATGTGTTTTGATATGATGTTCCGAGCTGAAGAGCGAAATTGTTTGGGTTTAGAAGGCTCCTGCTGGCTGTGTGCGTGGAGACCTTAGTCCTACTGTGTGCGAACCCCGTTGGATGTGTGCACGGGTAGAATGAAAGTATTGTAAGGAAGATATGAACTGTGAATGAATAAAGGAACGTTTTGGAATAAAAAAAGGAAAAAAAAAGAAGAAAGAAAAAGAAAAATAAAAAGAAAAATTAATTAATTAATTAAATTTTTTTTTTCCAAAACGTTCCTTTATTCATTCACAATTCAGATCTTCCTTACAATACTTTCCTTCTACCCGCACACATAGCTAGTGGGGGCCGCACACAACAGGACTAAGGTCTCCGCGCACACAACCAACAGGAGCCTTCTAAACCCAGACAAGTTCGCTTTTCAGCTCAGAAAATCATATCAAAACATATCATAGTTATCTACTCAACTCGATCTAGAATTCTATTTATATCTTTAACCTGTGCTCATCTAAGGTCGGAAAAATATGGTTTGCGGCCCCTATTTCTACCCTTTTGCCCATTACAAATCATGAGGGGATTTCAACCACCCCAAAGCCCCTTGACTTGTGCTTTTCTTAGCGCACATGACTCAACTTACAAAAAATACTATATTTTTATCCAAAATTTGGTCATAAGGGACCTTGCTCCAACACTCTTCAAAGAATTGGGGACACTTCCTCTAACAGAAGACTTCAGTTTCTTACCAATTTTGGAAGAGTTCCAGGAATTGCATTAAGAATTCCAGAGTTGGTGGTCATCCTTAAACCACCATAGGTTGAGACACCCCTTTTCAGGTTGAGGTTCTCCCTTTTTATGTAGGTTGCAGGCCTCCCATTTCAAGGTTGAAGGTCTCCCTATTAAAAGCATTAGGAACACTTCCTCTAGCAGAAGACCTCAAATTCTTGCCAGATTTGGAAGAGTTTCGGGAACTACACTAAGCATTCCAGTGTTGGTGGTCAGCCTCAAAACACCAACTTCTACCAAAATTTTAGAGAGGAGATTCAACCTAGTGATTCCATGCATATTTTTCCCGTTTTGTATTACAACTCTCTTCTTGGACTCATACATACCCCTTCAGATTAAGGGGGGGAACATTGGACACCTAAGCCTCCTAGGGTTAGTGTGGAAGCTGAACAAGTCTTAGGGAGTCCAAGAGACCTTGGAATATGGAATCCAACAGTCGTATATCATGTTAATAGTAATTTTAATCTCACACTTATCTTCATACATTTGTTTTCTTCTCCATGTTTGTTTATAACTGTTCTTATAAATGTGTTACTAATTTGAAGATTTGGCATTGTTATATTTAAAGTTACGTAATTTCTGGAGTGTTCTAAGGGAATACATAGTGTTTTATTATAACGCCACCTATGATTAGGTTGACCTAATTTTCCAATGGTTGTATCCATTGCATGACCATCCAACAATAGAACTTTCAATATGGTTTAATGCCAATGTTAACGACTTCATGGAATTTCATTTACCACATTCATTTTTCTTTGAGTTTCTTCATCGACTTAGCTGCTACATGACTAGGGTTTCTATTATTTGAGCTCACTAAGTGTTAATTGTCACAGCTCATGGCCTTACCATTCCCATATGTTAATATAATTTCCTTGAATTCTAGTTCTATCTAAAGGGACTAATTCCCACTCTTCTACGTGTTAAAACTGTTGACAAGGTAAGTGTTACCCAATATTTTTCCGCATTCCTTATTCCATACTCGGAGTGTCGTCCTTTGTGTCACTCATGCCACAAATTTTGCAAAGAAACAAAAGCTGTGAAAACATTTTTACCATGAATAACATGCTCAAAAAATCCCAACAAATATGGAGAATCAAAGTATTAAAGAAATTTTGGAGAAAACTTGTGAAAAACCTAATTTGCAACCCCAACGTGGTTCTCTCCTCCATGGCCTAACACTTGTCGCCTTGTGCATAACCTATAAACAATGTTGACAACGTGTGAATTAAAGTAAAAATCCACACTGGTCCTCTTCAGGCAGGTTCTCCAAAAATGGAGAAGAAGCTTCGTCTACTAGAAGCCTTGAGAACGAAAGTCTGGTTTCAGTTGGATGAGGATTGGGTCAATTTCTCCCATTTTGAGTCCTTGATCATACCTTTAAGGATTTTCCCCTTAATATGTGGACCTTCCTCCTTATTTTATGGACCCTTAACCTCTTCAAATTCCCTATAAATGAATTTCATGCTTTCCCTAAACGGTTGGTCATTGTTGGTTGCCTTTCTAGTTCTCGAATGTGCCTAAATGCTGCCAAAATTCTAAGGAGAAGGAGTGCTTGAAGTCTTTGGCTTGGATTTGGAAACCCGTCCTGAAGGAAGCTTATAACATCAAGGCACCAGTTTTATGATTCCCTCTTTGATTTATCAATAATAAAAATCATGTTTTACTTTCCTTAAGATTTTCGATGATTACTTTCTTAGTATGATGCTCCTTGATCTGTCATATGGTTTACATTAGAACACAATATACTATGCTTTCTTTATTTTTCATTATTTGATCTCTCTTGCATGTATTCGTGTGCAAAGGAATAGAAAGGAGAGAGATTGGAAGTGAGGAGATTGAGATTAACATTGAAAAGTGACCGCATAGGAGTGAGGTAGGCCATATTCCTTTCTCATGTCATTCTAATTAAAGCTAGGAGAGTTTGCTTGCTTTTGTCTCATTTTCTACTAGACCCACTCATTGGGCTAGAGGGATCGCTTCTATCCATAGAAACTATTGCCTAGATAACAGTAAGCTTTACATAATCCTATAACTATACTAAAGGAATGATAGCTTGAAAGACATTTCCTTCTTTTTCTTTTGTTTTGAAGAGACTTTATTTCATGGTTTTCCTAACTTTACTTTCATTTTTGTTCAAGTTTACAAAGGTTTTTTCCTGAAACCCTCTTCCATGTTTCTGGTGAATAGTTTTCCACTGAATAGGTATGTTTCATTTATTAACTTATTATGTTGTTATAGTAATGCACGACCCTATGTGGCAGGTTTTTATTAATTCCTTAAACTTGTCTGTTCAAGATCCTTTAAGGTTTATATATATATATATATATATTTGTTTATATGCTTGTTGGTAATTAACACTGTTAGTTACAGGTTAACGACCCTATCTTATTCATTATTTTTTTTCAAAGAGATTCTTCTTCAATTTTTAAGTTTGGTTGTCTAGATTTTGTTACATTGTTTTATTATCATTGCATCGATAATTCTTTAGACGTATTTGGTACTATTCATGGCACCTATTTTTACCCTCTTCATGGACCTCGTTGGGTTATTATATATACAATAATTTTATACAGGAACAAAGGAAATCCTCTCTGTCCATGAAGAGGTAAAATCCTGTACCCATTTACCAATAATTATTTTCTAAATGTGAGCTTGGAAATATTACTTCATTGTTCTAGTCTCTCCAAGTTCTTTAAGGGGTTTATGGTTTTAAATGATAAAGGATTTTATTCCCCTTACTCCCTCATCATAGGGTTTATGACATTCCCAGTGGTTGTTTTATATTATCTTATAGGTTCCTAAATGAGTATAAAATCTAAGACCACGTGACCAATATAAACTTACTATGCAATTTTCGTTCTATTTTTTTCCAACACCTCTATTATAATTGCTTAATTCTCTCTTTCTGTATGTATAAGATTCTCTCTATGAGAGAGTATTAACCCCTTCCAGGTGAGAACCCTTAATAAATTTTCTCTCATTCATTCCTTTCGTTATAAGATGTATTTTTTGAAATATATTATCATAGTTGTTTGTTTTAATGGTCAGGTAAATCACATCATTTTTTGTGCATGTATTGAAGTGTTTATCTAGTGAGTAAAAATTTCCAAACTTTAGGAAGAAAACTAATCGAGTTATTTTACTTTATCAGGTCAACGCTTTCTACAACTATCTTGGTTATTCCCTAGACAAGAATGGATTATTCCTTCTCACGAATAACATAATTTCTTACTTACTGTTACTATGCTCTTTAATTATAACTATTTTGTATTGGGTTTTGTCCAAAATATACAATTATTCTAGAGATGGAACAAAATATCTTATTTAAATGCAGTAAGCATGCATTGTTTTAATCATGTAATTTATTGAGACAAATTTTAGGTTTTTTTTTTTAAAACCCTACTCTTAGGGTTTTACACATAAAATACATTGGTTTATATGTATTTTAATTCTGTGATTGTTCTGGCAGTATTGGATATAGTATATTTGTTTATAAAATACTTTGTTTCAACAACACTCAATATGGAGTATTGTTATCCTACCAAACTCTTTTCTATTCAATGAATAATACTCATGCTCATACCGCAAGATATGTGTTAAAATAATTTAATAAGTTCCTCACAACAATTTTCCTTTTTCTTGACAATAGTTGTATATTGGAAGCTTACATCTTATATTAATGTTGTTTTCACTCTACTATTTAGATATGAGTCGAGCTTCTATGTTGTTTCTATAATCTCTACTTAAAGGTTATGTTGTCTATTTCTAATTTCTTTTTCATTCACCGAGTTAGTGATATTTTTCATCTACCTATAACATATACATCAATTATATGTATATTTTTATAATACAAACTTCTCTTCAATATTCCATGTATAACTTATTACTAGAGTTTACGCTCTTAGTTTATCATTGTACAAGTATAATTTATTTTATTTCTATAAACATCGATATCCAAAAAATAAAACAACACCTTGTCTCTATATCTTTGTAAAACTCGGTTATTCAAAACTAATATATTATTTCAGTAGACATACTCAAATAAAAAAATATTTTTCTCAAAGAATGAAAAGAAACGAAATCACTAATTTTTCTTTTCTTTTTATACTAAATACCCATCATCAAACAATAGAATGGAAAATTCTTCTCAAATCACTTGTATAAAAAATATCCAGCTACATGATTCTTATAATCATTATACTTTTTATCCATCAAATAATAAACAACAATAAGATTTAGAAAGATCAACTTGAATTTTTTTTCCTCGGAAATTAAGAGTCTAAGTACTTGGCTCCTCTTAACCTTGACACAACAACCACTTCCCCCCCTCTCCCTATGCAAATTTTGGCTTGCAATTCCTCTTCTGTTTATTTTTTGCTTCTCTTGTCTTTTCTCAATTATGCTCTCATAAATTGTGAGACAAAAGAAAAAATTATTATAGAGATATTATCCATCTACCACTCTTTGGGTGTTATTAACTGCATCCACCTTGCCAACATGTGGCCCGCTCATTAATGAGTTCTCATTTCCCACTTCTGAAAACAACTCCCTATATTTTAGGAAAAAATTAATTGGCCAATGTATTAATTTCATAAATAAATCTAATCAATTAGATTAGATGCCTAGGACTTGTTGATGGATAATAATAATAGTTTCCAAAATAAATTGTAGCCTTTTTTCTATTTCATCTATCTATACTTCAACCATTAATTTCCCCATTTTTGTCTTTATTAAAAAATAAAAGATAATTACAATTATGCAAACAACGACTTTACATAAGTTATTATTAGTAAAATTACTGATAATTAAATGTTTATTTGTCTTTTAATGTAGCATACCAAATCAAAATTAAACTTATACACATTTAATTAAAATGAAATATTTAAGCTAAGGAATATCATAACGAATTCACTAACTGTGAATTCCTGTAGCTACGAAATCCTATAGTTGTGAATTCTAGTAACTGTGAATTCCAATAAAGAATTTCCTCTGGAAAATATCTCCTCAATTTCTCCTATTGAAACCCTTTTGCTGGTGTCCCTCTGCTCCCTTTATGACCTTGATCTCACTGTAACTATGTGTCTACGTATGTTATGTTCTCGAAATTACCCACTGATCTCCTCTTATAATCTCTCATTGACAAATCAACGACCACGATCTAATCATAGTCGATGGCTAAGATCATCTTGACCCAATCAAGTGACTTTTTTTGAAGCCTCTAGAGAAAAATTGATTGATCCCAATTAATATTGATTACTTAAACTTATTTATCTGAGTTAGGAAAATTAATTAACTGCTTAATTAAATATAAACAAGGCCTTTTTGTAACACCCTCTTCCCACATGTACCCAAGTAACCGGCCAACTAGGGTAAACATGTGACGAGAGGATACTAATATGAGATTCAAACTCCTTGTTGGCTCGAGGTGTCCTGACCCAGGTTCAGAGGTTAAGGTTTGCCAACAAAACCCTATACTATTGGCCCTTTCAGCAGTGACCTACTTGCGCAGGTCAAAGTCTCACCCGAAGTAGTATGGGTGGGTGCTGGAACCAGGTTTCCGCACCCTGAGAGAGGATAGGTAAGCCAAGCAGAGCTGCGTTCGGCTTTATAATGACCAGATTACCTATCTCAGAACTAGATCTATAGGTCTCCTTCGTATCCACATGCGCAGGGTCAACTATACTTACTGTGCTCAACAAATTATATACTTCTAAAAAATTAGTGCAACATTGCATAAAACATAACAGAACAGATCCAGATGCAGTAGAAACACTTACACAGTACTTTCACAACTTAACACAGAATAGGCATAATACAACAGCTATTATAGATTCAAATAACTAGTACACATATATTCAGTTACTCAAACAATCTTTCTCATTCATCAATCCATCAGTTCCTTCTTACAATACCCAAACCCGACCTGTGCACACATCAGCAGGGTCCGCACACAGCAGGATTTGGGATCTCCACGCACACAGATAGCAGGATTCCTTTCCCCAAAAACCCAAACAGATATACTAAGCCACAATTCGTATCAAGATCTCATCATCTTCTTGCCTTACAATTCAAAATGTCCCTCTATTTATAACAATCTAGCCTAATCTTTCCTATGGTCTGTAAACCGTGGTTTGTGGACTCTAGGTATACCCTTTAACCCATTACAATGCTTTCAGGGCTTTGTCCCACCCCAAAACCCCTGCGCTAGACTAAACATAATAAAAAATATACAAAATAGGACCAGTTTCATAGCTTGTAGGGGACCCTGTTCCAATAATCCCCCAACACAATCTTGTGACTCGTCCTGAGTCACTGTGGTGGTGTCGTCTCTATCTGCGGACATAGGGTTTTGATGGCTGCAATAAACAGAGGTAACACTTCTTGAATCTAGATAGCAGGACTTTGTGCGATGTCTACAAGATTCTGGGAGGTCAGTCCTTGAGTAGCTGTGGTAACCTGCTCTAATATCTGGTTGAGTCACTTGACTGCGCTATTGGAATCCTGTGATAGCTGGAGGGCAGCATTGGCCCATGGCTTCAAGCGCTTTGTGATGGCATGCTTCGTTCATCAGAGATCCGCAATCATTTCTCGGAGTGCGTTGCTAGTCTTCAAGAGTGCCAGACGCTGCGCAGGGACTAGGGAGGGCAAGGTAACTTTGATATGATCGAAAGCGGCTTCTTTCTGTCGTAAGTCCTGCTTGAAATTCTGAAGAACCGGGTTGAAATGGACCGCTGTCCAGAGCTGCATGGCCAACTCGAGCAACTGAGTACCTAGAGTAAGTTGTCCCGTAATGATGTCCATAGCCTCTGTTATCAGCACAACACACTGTGCTCGTACCTTCAGAGGTGTGATAGGTTGTACTTGGGCCTGTAATGCGGTGAGATGTCGGTCCATTTGGGTCTTGAGGGTCTGTATTTCAGTTCGAGATGCCTTTAGTGCTGCAACCAAGCCTTCTACTATAGCTTGGAGTGGAGCTGAAGCCGAGAGCTCATCTAGGACCTCTGTGTAGAGCTGGTGGACCACAGTTTCGAGTTACGTCATCTGCGAGATAGCAAGGGAGACATATTCGGTCTATCGTGTGATGATCGGCGTGGCCACATTGAGCTGTTGCTACGCGGTCTGGTTGCGATGATGGATCTCTTGAAGCACGACGGTGTGTAAACCCTATAACACCTCGCGGGGCAGCTGCGCCATGTCCAATTGTAGTTCTGTAGCCACTGGAAGGCGGGCGCCGACCAAGACAGTGCTAGGCAATGAATAAGCATGGCTTTTGTTTGTAGTTAGCCCGATACTACTGGTAGGGCGCAGTGTATCCGTCATTGGCCGGAGGTCTCGAAACTCAACCCGCATGGTATCGATTGCAACCTTTTGTCATGCTTCTATGGCCTCCCATTGATCCTCTATATCCAGAGTAAGTGCGTCAGTGACTTGCTCGAGATCACCATCAGTTAGCGTGATCGTTGCGTCATAGTCCAGGCGTTGGGCGTGCTTCTTTTTCCGGGGCCCTTTTGCAAGCTCCCTGTGTCGCTTCGTACCTCGGGGGGATGTAGTATCCTTGTTAGTCATCCCTTTCATTCGCAGGACTAGTTGCGACTCGACTGTGTCAGTTCTCATAGGGATCTGCGACAGTTGTGTACCATCTTGCGTGGCTGCTTCCGAGCCCGTCCGGCTAGAGCCTGCGATCATCCCAGGTTTGAGAGAGGCATTAACTTCTGTCATATAGCTTTGACACCAATCTATGCAGGGTTCGAAGTCAATTTTCCCTACGGGGAGCCAGAGGGTAATTAGCTTATCAATTTCGGCATCCCCAGACCCCCTCAACATAATGTCCGCAGGCTCTGGACTGGTAAGTGCCGAAGCATCTGTGGGGTTAGGGGCTGCCATATTAACATAAGGAGGGGATCCTGAATTTGGAGACTCACAGGCAATGGAAGTGAGTTGATTGGGTATGAACATAATGCTAAAGGTCCAGAAAATCAAGCAGCAGAATAATACATGCAGATTACAGAGATGATATGAAACCTTGATGGGAGTTACCCTTTCTTCCTTATAGTGCCCGTGGCTATCCAACGATAGGGTGAATCTAGCTTGGAACTTACCATCAAGAAAATAGTAAAAACTCACAATAAATTTCCGCATTAATTGCCAGTCGCCTGTTTTCTGTAACGTAATATTCCCTTTTTACAAGAGTTTAGCGTTCTGACAGGCATCGTTCACACCCTATGGCCTTCCCACGGATCTACCAACCTCAGATGAAGCATCTGTTCTGCTTGCACATATCGAATTATAGTTGAAGTAGGGTGTGATATAATGCGATTCAAGTGAAGCCTAAACAACTTGGCAATCATGCGCATCCCGTCCAGTGCTGAGTTTGGAATAGTTCGGGGATCATCCTTTCCTTCCGTTGGGATGAGGCTGCAGTATTCAACCATGTGTGGTACCTACATTCCCCATGATTCAGATGTGATGTACAGGCGTTGTCTACCCTGAGTCAAGGCATCAGTTTTCTGCAAAGCTGCGTCGAGTGCTCCTGTGCCATCCACCACCCTAAATGTTTGCAGAAACTCATCCCGCAAAGTCTCCCAATGGCGAGTGCGCTAATGTAGCTCCGCATCTAAATATCATGCAGCTGGATGGAGTCCCAGAGCATTGATAAACAGGTGGACCCATTCTTTTGGGGTTCTATCGCACTATTGCATTTCCCATGCGATAAAATATCTATGTGGGTCTTCTGACCCAAGGAACTTTTGGATTCGTCTCCTAGTTGGAGCTTCAAATCGCAGGATCATCTTATCTCGACATTCCTCCCAATTGCGGAATACCATCCCATGCGTATCCCACTAGCGCACAGGTGTTCTGCACAGGGCTAGCTTAAGGGCCCATAGCCTTCATCCCTTGGGAACTTCTGCTTCGAATGCGCGTAAAAATTCATTAATGTTACCTGAATCCCCAAAGTAGGGTAGGTCTCTTACCTCAGAGGAGATGTAGTGGAAGTTCCTCATGACCCGAAGACATCGCAACGCCGAAACCTCATGCAAATGGCCTTGCCAATTTTCTAGTTCCCCATCAGAGTCGGAAAATAATTCACTGTCTTTTTCCCAGCAGAGTACTTCTTCCACTGTGGGGTTAATCCAATCTTCGTCCTGCGTAGTCAACTTGTAAATGTGATCCACGTCCTCCTCATCTCGCGCTGGCTCTGTATACCATGCGCCTTCCGCGGGATCCAACGACATTATCACTTGTGTGCCGTTATTTTAAAATACCATGCTGCGCTTTTTGAGATTGATAACACCCCCCATGGTTATAGTTTTTGTCATCAGAAACCGGATTATCAACAGTATCATAGAACACTGGTCGACGTTTCGAATCCCAACGAGGATCCATCTTCAGGACGAGAAAGAATGAATGAATAATGAAAGAAGGAAGTAGGGTGAACAAGGTATAAATAGTGAGGGAAAATGATGATGAGAGGAACCGACAACAACTTAAGTTTAAAAACTTTATTTTATTAATTAATTCTATTTAATTTTTTAATTTTTTAATTTTTAATACTAACTTTACTTTTTAAAAAGTAAAGTAAAGTAAAGTTAGTATTAAAAAATAAAAAATTAAAAAGTAATTAAAAATAATTAAAACAGTAATTAAAAAGTAATTAAAAAATAATTAAAAAGTATTTAAAAAATTAAAAAAGTAATTAAAAAGTAATTAAAAAATTATTTTTTTAATTACTTTTTTATTTTTTTATTTTTTAATACTAACTTTACTTTTTAAAAAGTAAAGTTAGTATTAAAAAATAAAAAATTAAAAAATTAAATGGAATTAATTAATAAAATAAAGTTTTAAAACTTAAGTTGCTATTGGTTCCTCTCATCATCATTTGCCCTCACTATTTATACCTTGTTCCCCCTGCTTCCTTCTTTAATTATTCATTTATTCTTTCTTGTCCTGAAGATGGATCCCTGTTGGGATTCGAAACGTCGACCAGTGTTCTATGATACCGTGGATAATCCAGTTTCTGATGACAACACCCCCCATATCTATAACCCAGTCCAGTCCTAGGAGCGTAGGGTAGGGGTCCGCATCTTCTATGATTTCTATTACCTAAAAGTCAGCTTGGGTCTTTAATCCTGTGATATCTACCATGATTTTTGGCAGCCTTCCCAGAGGGATGATATTCTGTTGATTCACCATGCGGAGCTGGATGGTGGACCATTCCAACTTAGGTTCTCCCATTCGTTGCCATGTTTGTTTAGGTAACATGTTCGCATTTGATCCAAGGTCCAAAATAACTTGATCCATCTCGTAGTCACCAATCTGCGCAGTCAACCACATTTCTCTTCTGGTGTGTTTTTTATACTTGTATAGTTTGTGTACATCCTTGGTCCCTGGGGTCGGATCGGGCCGCGGTGTACAACTATTCATTAATGCCTGAAGGTTCTCTACAACCTTTGGGTTATGTAGCTGCTTCATACATGCCTGTAGAAAGGGCTTAACCCCCTCATTTGTCTTGGGGTGTGTCGGTACCTGCGCAGTTGCTGCTTCTTCCTGAGCGAAGTCCTGGTCAGCTACGACCATTGTTTCTTGTCCTTTTTTCATGTTCGATCCTTCTTGACAGGTTAGAGGATCCATGGCAGCCTCTTCCTTTGGTCCCCGGGTGACCATCCTACTTCGTATTATGAATTTCACACTTGGGTCCATGTTCCTTAGCTTGAATTTAACTCTCTGCACATTCTGCGTGGGGGTGGGATGCTTTTCCTGCATTTTTGCTATTAAAATTGGGCAATCTTCGATCGCATGGTCCAGCTGTCTACAATATTTGCAATATTGCCTTGTAGGATTTGGGCAGTCCCTTGCAAAGTGTCCTAATTCCTCACAGTTATAACAGATTAGCTTCCCGCGTCCTCGACCTACGCTTCCTCCCCGACCTCCCCTGCCCCTTGCTGGAGAACCACCAAAGCTCGCGGGAGATCTAGGTGATGCAGGGTTTGACTGTACCCTATACAAGTTCCCTCGATCTATCATTAGATCATAAGTTCGACAGTTCTGCTCATCGTTTCCTATCGACCGGCAGAACCTGCACCACTATTGCTTCAGTTCTGGGACATACGCTCCTAGCCAGGGGCAATGGTTCATATCGTGCAGCCCTGCGATGTGGTAGTCATCGCACCATAACACAGACTCGCTTGAGCCTGGACGTACTAGGTTGGGTTCTCCACTTGCTCCTAGACGAATCAGACTAGGTCCTCCTGCCTGCATGTAATCTGTCAATAGCGGGCATTGATCCTTCATATGGACAAATACCTGACATCGTATGTGCCATAGCTCTGTGTTGGCTCCTTTTCCTCGTTTCTTTCGTAGGTTTTGAATTTCCATGTGCATAGCTCCGAGCTGCTCCTAAATTTGTTGTACTCCTAAAGAAGTATCCTCTATGGGTGCAGCTTCTAGTTTCATAGCGACTTCCATAACTTTTTCCTGCAACTCGAAGGTTTGGTGACTCATTGGTGTGTGCAGGTGGGGAAACAACATAGCGATGAACCACTCCGTATGTTTCCTATCATCATACTCAAATCCTCCTTCCCTGATTACTCTCTTTAGTCGTTGATCATCCTCCCATATAGATTCAGACGCTCCTTGCTTGAAGTCCTTTACATCCACTACTAACTAAGAGTAAGATTTTGGATTTCGGAATTGTTGCTTCAGAGCGTCCTTAATATCCTGAATAGATGCATTCCCATTCTAAGATATGTATCGCATATACCAGTCCAAAGCTCTTTCTTCGAATTCCAGGGACAGTTGTGCCCTCTTCACCGTATCATTTGTCACATTTTGCGTAGTCCATACAGAATCTGCAACAAACCAAAATTGGTCCATGTCCTCATCTCCTACCCCCTTGAAGGTAGGTAGTTTCAGGTGCGCAACTATATCACTGTCTGGCGGAGATGGTGGTATGGGAGAATTTTTACCTTTGCGTGGCCTGGATGTTAGTGTAGTCGAGTGGCTTTGTACAGCTGTCTCTCGCAGAGGGTTATAGACAGATCTCCCCCCTTCAAGGTTGGTTCAATAATATTTACCACTGCGTGTCGTGCTCTCGTCTGGATCCAAGGTCATTCACTCAATATGACTACATAGAATACTCTTCTCACGGAGTTATATCTTAATAAGTAAGGGTAATGTCTTTAGAAACTAGCCCTGGAAACCTTTAAAGAATCTATGCTCTGCTTCAGAGTAGGAGATGAACTGATCAATGGAAAATTCTGTCACAAACCCTCCTAGCACATTGTCCACCCAGTGATCCACCGTGTGAGTGATGGTATTATCAGTCCTTTCCAGCTGTTGGATCAACCCTGGAGTCCATTGAGTGACTCGTTCATCCTTCCAACACTTTTGGAACTCTACGATCCTATCCAGTCACTCATGAAGCTTAATCGCAAATGTCACAAAGAAAATTTCGTAGCTTTCTGTGAGAATGTACTTGTTTTTCCAATTTTCCATTGTTAACCCCGTGTTGCGATTCTCTTTTATCGCAAATTCCTGAATCTGCTTTTCGAACCACTCTTCAATTTCCTTCCTTTCAGGCTTCCAGTACTCTCTTGTCATTACCCGATCCCTCTCTCAAAATGCTCTCGATCCCAGCAACATAACCATTTGTTGGCTCGAGGGGTCTTGACCCAGGTTCAGAGGTTGAGGTTTGCCAAAAAACCCCTATACTACTGGCCCTTTCGGCAGTGACCTACTTGCGCAGGTCAAAGTCTCACCCGAAGTAGTATGGGTGGGTGCTAGAACTAGGTTTCTGCACCCTGAGAGAGGATAGGTAATCCAAGCAGAGATATGTTCGGCTTTATAATGACTCGATTACCTATCTCAGAACTAGATCTATAGGTCTCCTTCGAATCCATGTGCACAGGGTAAGCTATACTTACTGTGCTTAACAAATTATATACTTCTAAAACAGTAGTGCAGCATTGCATAAAACATAACAGAATATATCCAGATGCAGTTGAAACACTTACGCAGTACTTTCGCATCTTAACACAAAATAGGAATAATACAACTATTACATATTCACATAACCAATAAACATAGATTCAGTTACTCAAAAAATATTTCTCATTCATCAATCTGTCAGTTCCTTCTTACAATACCCAAACCCGACCTACGCACACAGCAGTAGGGTCCACACATAGCAAGACTTTGGATCTCCGCGCACACAACCAGCAGCAGTCCTTTCCCCAAAAACCCAAACAGATCTACTAAGCCACAATTTGTATCAAGATCTCATCATCTTCTTGCCTTACAATTCAAAATGTCTCTCTATTTATAACAATCTAGCCTCATCTTTCCTATGGTCCACAAACCATGGTTTGCAGTCTCCAGATCTACTTTTTAACCCATTACAATGCTTTCGGGGCTTTGTCCCACCCCAAAACCCCTACGCTATACTAAATGTAATAAAAAAGATACAAAATCGGACTAGTTTCGCAGCTTGCAGGGGACCCTGTTCCAACACTCCTAGATAAACTTAAGGAAGTGGAACTAACAAAAACACCAAAAACACACCTTACGTTGCATAAATGACATCTCCAAGGGTAACACAACCTTCCAGGGCTCTGTTCCCTTAGGGGGAACTGATTTTTAGTCCCTTTTGAGGCTTATCCGTGGGCTTGTAAGGGGAAGGGAGCGACTATAGACCTTATAGCCACGAGCTAGCCTTGTCAAGGTAGCGGCTAAGGCCTAAAAAATGATTTTTCTACCTGTAGCTCTGAGATCTGTGCTACATTTTCAACCCCTGAGCCCAGGTCGCTGCCCAGAACTTCCTGTATCTTCAAGAGAGGGTAAATAACAATAAAAAAACATATGGAAGCAATCACATCAACCAGAATTCATGCGACCCCACTCAACCATGAAAGGAATTTCATTAAACATGTCACAAACATAACATCTACATGTATAAAAAACATATTTAAGAAAATGGGTCTATTTATTATATGAGAATGGCTAAGAAGCATTGCTCCCATACATCATAAGATACCATACAATCAATTTGACCATAGATGCATTAAGTATTCATTTACATGAAAAAACATGGAGAGAGCCATACCTCATCACTACCACAATACATCTTCATAACCAACATAATACCAACATAAGTACGATGGATACATCGACAATCGAATCCATATATAAACCATTACATATACACATCCAATACCAAGGCCTTGAACCTTTCAATAATGAATGTAAAAACCAAATCAGAATGGGACTTCCACGTTCCACCTGACCATAGATATGGTTGAGCCAAATCTCACTTCAACCAGTCACCCCTGTGCCATATTCCAAGCATGAATGTGGGAAATTATCAAAAACATTAATCAACACCAAACCAGGGCTCTAGAGACCAAACCGTCTCAACCCCAAACCAATGATTCCACCTCACGGCTGGACATCACTAACCATCACGGAATGGTATCCATCCAAGCTACTCTAGAACTCCAAAGTGTTTGTTCCAACCAATTCTCTAGGACTAGTAACTCAACCCCAGCTATTCCTGGGCTCCAGGTCATTTTTCCAACCAAGGCTCCAGGACTAGTAACTAAACCCACCTTTCGTTCGCTGGGCTCCAGAGAATTTTTCCAACCAAGGCTCCAGGAACTAATAACTCAACCCAAAAGCTAAAGGAACCATGAGAACCAACTAGAAAATAATCAATGGAAATAAACCAAAAATCAACATGGCTATCCAGGAAATGGCAAGGCTAGGAAAATCCACAGTCAATCCCAGCCATCCTCCATGCCCATGACAAATCATAATCAATAGACCACATGCAATACCATGCATGCTAAAACTAGTGAGGAAATAATACATGAAACTCGGTACCTGCACTCAGAACCTGTTGTAGATTCTGATCATGATGTCCTCTGTGCTTTCCTGCTATTCCTTTACTTTCTTGATCCAAATCTATAAATATGGAACACTCTCCAAGAGTGCTCCAAGAATACTCTAAGTGCTCAAGAGTATGAGAGAGAGAGAATAATGAGAGCTCCAAAAATGAACTAACTAAGCCTTGCCCACTGATCCTAAAAATCCTTTTTATTAATGAGGCCTCTATTTTCTTAATTTTGAATTAATTTCATTTATTTTACTCCTCACATGCAACCTGTGACATTTCACCTTCATTTTCTCCTAATTTCCATTATTTTCATAAATAAAATGCCAATTAATGTCTCATGCCTTTCCAAAGCCTTTTCCTTTTCCTTTACTAATTTCCTTGGCCATAATAAACCGAATGAAGACCTACTAGCATGTTTTTTCCCACCATTCAACTTGACTACATGTCCCATCCACCATGGTTATATATATATATATATATATATATATATATATATATATATATATATATATTTACATGGATTCATTAGGGAAATTTTGAGGTTTAAAATGGGCCTCCTAAGGAAAATGTACAATCAAAATTTACTTTATGAGAACCAATCACATTTTAGAGGATGACATCATCCCTAATGGTTGAGGTGACATTGCTTGAGTTAAATGTACTTACTCGTCACATTCTCAATGGTGGATAAAAACTCATGGTTAACCATGGTAGTGCTCTAAGTATTTTTAAAGTCAAAGTAAATTACTTATAATAAATGTCATTTCACACTTTTTGAATAAAAACATATTATTGTCATTTCATATTTCTTGAAAGAAACAATGCATATCCCTATACATTTATTATATTATATTATATTATTTTTATATAGTATATTAATTACATGTTATTATACAATTTAAATAATATAAATTTTAATTAATATCATATATTATAATTAAGAATTTATAAATTTATATTTATATTTTATTTTAAGTTATTTAAGTACAAAGGACAAATGGGTTAGTTGTTCAATGATAATGATTTTTTCTTGAAAAAATCATTCTTATTTATAGTCACATCAATACAATTATTATTATTATTTTTATTTTGGTACAACTTTTGAATTGAATTTAAGTATGATTACATGGATTGTGATGCAAAAAGTGAATTGAAAATTCATAAACATTATTTTATTGGTTTAGCTATTATTTTATTATTTCCTTAGGAGGCTCATTTTAGACCTCAAAATTCCACTAATGTTTACCAAGGATGTTACAGAACCCTCCCCCTTAGAGGAACACCGTCTTTGATGTTCAATGACACCTACAAAATAAAAAACTATTAAAAAAAAACCTACTCCCTATGGAGCTTTATAACATGGCCCATTGCAGTATTTACAATGAATAAATTGCTCGAAAGAAAAACCCATCATGAAAATCGTATCGAGTACTGGAGCTTTATATCACAACTCATTACGGTATTTAAAATAACAACCACATATACTCATGCACATTTTCTTCAACCAGAAAATAACCATACTATCTGTGGAGCTTTATAAACCAACTTGATACAATATTTACAATAGTATACAAATATACACATATACACATATACACATTTTCTCAATAGGAAAATAGAAGGATATGATGCCCGTATCAACAACAAGGGAAACCAGAGTCTCACTTCTCCACCCTCAAGGTAATACCAAGATTCACCTCCTTCCCAGGGAGTCCATAATCCACTACCAAAGTCAAAGTTGCATCCAATGTCCAGCGCTACAATCCCACACCACTTGTCATCTCAGTGAACAGTTACCGACTCATTGTTCTAGGGCACACTCCCAATGTGCATTTGATTCCATATGGAAATGCTAATGACCAAAACGAATCCATCCATGACCTTCACTTCTCTTCTACATAATCCCCTGAGCAATCTAATAATCCCCTTCAGTGCAATCACTCACCTTCCAAGTTCGGCTGGCACCCCCATCTCGGGCAGTCCATCCCTTAGCAAGGCTTCCTCGCATTGGGAGATATAAGAAAAACAAACAAGGCATATACCTGCCTCAACCATCATACTAGTCATAGCATGCTCATGGAAATAAATGGACACTATTGGGTACCAATGTCCCACAATGGCCCTGCTCATGACGTGATTTACCAACACACCACCGCATCTTTCAATTCCTTTTTTTTATTGTTGCTAATTCTTGCAATCAGTTTCAACCATCCCAAATTGGGCATCGCATGATTTCCTATAGAAAGCACATAATTTCCATTAGAATCAAAATAAATTGAAATAAAGTCACATCATACCTCATTGGTAGCTTCATCGGTAAGGTACACTTGTACTTATGTTTACTTCCTGTCACACAAGTAAAGCTATTTGTTTGATCAAACCATCATGTATAAACATATCATATCAATCTAGCTCAAAATGAAACCATCATAGATCAAAATCATAAATCACATGAAATAATCATAAACCATAATCATAAATCACATGTAACCATCATAAGTCAGAATCACATTTCACATCCATAATAGAACTAAAGTAAAATATTGATATGTATCCTTCATCAATCCTTACTTCTACCTTTGTTATTTTTGTACACACGCTGGATTAGTTGCCAGACCTGAAAATCACCCAGTGCATTCTCTTCAACCATGTATACATACACACAATGCACAACACATACATCCACACAAGACGTACAACACCATACAATACATACACCCACACCCGGTGTACACCACAAAAAATATATATGCCTATACCCAGTGTACAACACAATACATGTACATACACATACATCCAGAGTAAAATACAACACAATACATATGCCTACACCGGCATACAACACATACACCTATACCTAGTGTACAACAAAACATAATACATATACATACATATACGTACATAGAGTACAACACGACGAATACACATGTCACGATACCACGACTACACCATGCACATACATGTACCACATGCTCGCAACACATGTACGACATGCACATAATACCACATGTATAATAGTATCATATGCACAATATGTACACAATACCATTTGTACACAACACTACCCACATAACATGTGCACAACATCACATGTACATGACACCATCTGCACAACGTATACACAATTTCAAATGTACATTTCACCACATGTATGGTGTGTACACAATACCACATGTACAATGTGTACATAATACCACATGTACACAACACCACATGTATAACTTGTACAAAATACCACATGCACACAACACCGTCTGTACAATCATGCACCCAACACGAGATGCACATAGCACCATATGTATATCACGCACACAACATCATATGGACAAAGCACTGCATATTCAACATGTACATAACACCATATGTACACAACACCACATATCCAACATTCTCATAACACGATCTTCACACAACACCACATAGCTAACATGCACACAATACGATACGTACACAACACCACATATCCAACATGTACATAGCACCATCTATACCTAGCACTACATATGCAATATACACACAACACCATATATACATTAGGCATACAAATTCATATGCACACAATACTACATATGCAACATTACACATCACCATATGTTCAATCACTGAATATACGACATGAAAAACATATACACAACAATAGCACTATGCATTCATAGACCAGATACTGACCCCACAAGCAACCTTGCTTCTAGTGTCTTTCCACTATCCATGCTTATCCTAGCATGCGAAAGATCACACTACTTTCACATTGTTGATATATCTCTTAGCATTACCTATCCATAAACATATGCATAGTACAAATATATAACACTAAATAATATCCCCATGATACTGAATTCATAAATATGTCAAAGTTACTCTATCACTTGATTCCTCATAGCCAGGAACCTCTTTATTCCATTCACCTACATAAGCAATCATTCCTCCATAATAATGAGCCTTGAAACCCTATCATTCCGTGACATAGATACATAGATACATACATATATATAATCATTAGCATAAAACAATCATGATCTTGTCAGGTAACATCATACATACATACATATATACATACAAACCATACATGTATACATATGTAAACATCAAAAAAATCATGATCACAATGCAATGGATAGATATCATAAGGTCTAGTTTAAGATAACTTCCTTATTTGTGCACAACATGCACAATGTTGAGAACAACAGTTCCCAACATAGCCAAGGCATCTAACACCTCAATCATTTTACCTTTTATGTTTCCTTTCTCATGTCTATACTGCCACCATCCATTTACCACAATGGACCCAACCAGTCCAACCGACTGTCGTACTCTTACCTTCTGCTATGCTTACTCATGTACTGAGCTTCAATCATGTATTACATTACCTATTGGGTACCACAGATCTCTCCCCAAGTTGCATTAAATTTCCTCTTTCCCAACCAATTTGCAAGACTCTCAAACAAAAGGCAAGAACAAAAATGAACAAGAAGAAGACCATGAGAACCACAAGCAATACAACACCACAAAAAAGTGACATAGTTATGCACCAGACACAATCAAGACTGCAAATCAAGTGCCAACAAATCAAAATACCGAAAACATAAGACTTTACAACAAACACCATGACTCAATCCCCAGGGTACCTAATACTTCCAAAGAAAGCTCAACTCGAGCCTTCTATAAGATTTGATGGCAGTCTCTTGCCATGCAATCCCCTGCATCATACTACCATAACCACACAATTGTCAACGAATAAATAAATATACCAATATACTTGCTATCTTAACTTGTTGTGCCAGGAACACTCACCTATAACTGAACACACATGTCAACCATATGTATCAACATCAAGACAAAATATCTAACAATTTGAAATCAAATTTTACCATGAATAACAACCATGTCATAATCCATCGGTCAACTCACATTAATTGGTCATAATACATAATGCTACAACAATCACCTACTTACATTCAGGTACATATCATCCATCCCAACATGTGTGTTAGTACAACCATCTTAAAACAAGACCATTTATTCATGCGATATTACTGACACATATACTCATATCATGCAATTAATCAAACATTCAAGCAAATCTTAAACATACCATCCTAAACAAATCAACTAGATGATGTAATAGACACCAAATCACTCAGACACCAAATAGATGACATAATCAAATAATTAAGCATCAAGTACACGACATAAGCAAACTCATACCTTGATGTATATTAGGGGAGGCTATCTTTTCTGTACAATCAATCTAGATTATCACAATATAACTTCACGACACATCAACTAAACCTAAATAAGGTCATGATATCCATAATAGTAACTAACATTATAAACCCATAAATATATGTCATTCATGCATAACAATCAAATATGCATAATTAGTCTAGATTAATGCAACGAACTATCATAATTAGGTCTAATCACACCTAAATGTCATAACCCTAACGAGTTGCATGGGCCAGTCCAATTTTAGCATAATACATATAATATCAAAATCTTAATGCAGTAACCCTAATCATTAAGTTAACTAACACATACTCATCAACAACATATAACATAATCATTGAGCTAACTATAAGTTAACATATAACATTCTCATCAATGACACATAACATAATCATCAAGTTAAACAATCATAAAAAACAACAAGTTAATCATGTAACATAATCATCAACAACATATAACATAATGATCAAGTTAATATCATGCCAAACTAACCAACACATGTGCATATAATCACACTAGTTAACTAACATCTATAATGTATGTAACTATAACATCAATAGAATGAAAGGCATGCACATAACCATAATGCATGTGAATACGCTAATAAACTAGCATTTATCACACATGTAGCCAAAATAACAATATAATGGAAAACATTTAATTAACCCTAATGTTTACAACAATCATGAATAACATACCTGCATGCTTGTATGATGGTCTTCTCTTACCCCAAAGTCATTTGTTGCAACTTCACTTTACATATCTACATCTCCTACTATATCTCAACCAACACATTAGCATCATAACATACTAATATCATCATGATGACCAAATTTCATACAATGACCTTGAGCACAACAATCTCAATCAAACCAATGAAAACTTGACCACATGCACCCACTTGACATGTATAACCAATCATGAAAGACCAATGCATGTTCAACATATAACATTACACAAGCAAGCATACACGAACGACATGCAAGCATGACCAATATGTGACCTAGCATAAGCAAGAAATGCATGCACAACATGTAGCAACATGTAAGCAAGTATACACGGTCAATACATTAGCATGAGAAACACATAACTAGTCATAAAATCATGATAACATGCTAACAACAACATCATCAACCCTTCCCTGGCAACACCACTGCCACTATAGCAAAAAAAAAATGGATGCAACAAGCACATATAGACGACAAGAATACTAAACATGCATGCAACTAACATAAACACGTGATCCATAAGCCACCCATCCATTCCAAGGGTTGAACCATTCTATGATACCACTCAGTGGTATCAGATATCACACATAGAGAATGGAAACCAAACACCACCATCATGACTACACAACAAGCACATAGAACATAAGCATGAGGAACACATATGAAATCGACATGAATGCACAATCAACACAAACAACCGAAGGAGAGCGCAACCACACTCTGGTACCACTCTGTAACACCCTCTTCCCACATCTACCCAAGTAATCGACCAAATGGGTTAAACATGTGACTAGAGGCTACTAATATGAGATTCAACATCCTAGATGACCTTAAGGAAGTGGAACCAATAGAAACACCAAAAAAACACCTTACACTGCATCATTGACATCCCAGTGGGTAACCCAACATTCCAAGGCCCTGTTCCCTGAGGGGGAACTGATTTTTAGCCCCTTTTTAGGCTTAGCCACAGGATTTTAAGGGAAAAGGAGTGACTATAGAACATATAGCCGCGGGATAGCCTTTTCAAGGTAATGGTTAAGGCCCAAACAATTTTTTTTTTCGCCTGTAGCTCTGGGATCTGTACCACATTTTCAACCCCTGAGACTAGGTCACTGCCCATAACTTCCTGCAACTTTAGGATAGGGTAAATAACAATAAAAAAACTTATGGAAGTGATCACATCAACCAGAATTCATCTGACCCCACCCAACCATGACATGAATTTCGTCAAACATGTCACAAACATAGCTTCTACATGTATAAAAAACAAATTTAAACAAAGGGGTCTCTTTATTATCTAAGAATGGCTAAGAAGAATTGCTTCCCTACATCATAAGCTATCATACAATCAATTTGAACAAAGATGCATCAATTATTCATTTACAAGTAAAAAAATGGAGAGAGCCATACCTCATCACTCTCACAATACATGCTCATAACCAATATAATACCAACATAAATACGATGGATACATCGATAATAGAATCCAAAAATAAACCATTGCATATATACATCAAATACCAGGTAATTGAACCTTTCAGTAATGAATATAAAAACCAACTAGGAATGGGACTTCTGCGTTCCACCCAACCATAGACATGGCTGAGCCAAATCTCACTTCAGCCAGTCACCCTTGTGCCATATTCCAAGCATGAATGTGGAACTTTATCAAACTCATAAATCAACACCAAACCAGGGCTCTAGAGACCAAACCATCTCAACCCCAAACCAGTGATTCCACCTCACGATCAGACATCACTAACCATCATGGATTGGTATCCATCCAAGCTGCTCTAGGGCTTCATAGTGTTTGTTTCAACCAAGGCTCTAGGACTAGTAACTAAATCCTAGTTGTTCCTGGGTCCCAGAGCGTTTGTCCAACGAAGGTTCCAGGACTAGTAACTCAACCCAATAGCTATCCACTGGGTTCTAGAGAGTTTTTCCAACCAAGGCTCTAGGCACTAATAACTCAACCCAACAGTTAAAGGAATAATGAGAAACAACTAAAAAACAATCAATGGAAATAAACCCACAATCAACATGACTATCTAGGAAATGGCAAGGCTAGGAAAATCCACTGTCAATCCCGACCATCCTCCATGTCCATGACAAATCATAATCAAGAAAACACATGTAATACTGAGCATGCAAAAATTAGTGAGGAAATCATACATGCAAGTTGGTACCTACACTCAGAACCTATTGTAGATGCTAATCCCGATGGCCTTTGCGCTTTCCTGCTCTTCCTTTGATTTCTTGATCCAAATCTCTAAATATGCCACACTCTCCAAGATTTCTCCAAGAATACTCTAAGTTCTCAAGAGTATGAGAGAGAGAGAGAATAATGAGAGTTCCAAAATTGAGCTAACCAAACCTTTCCCACTGATCCTCAGAAGCCTTTTTATTAATGAGGCCTCTATTTTCTTCATTTTCCTCCTCACATGCAACTTGTGACCTTTCACCTTCCATTTCTCCTCATTTTCATTATTTTCATAAATAAAAAGCAAATTAATGCCTCATGCCTTTCCAAAGCATTTGATTTTTCCAATTTCCTTAACCATAATAAACAGAATGAACACCCACTAGGATGTTTTTTCCCACCATATAGCTTGGAATACGTCTCCCATCCACCATGGTCTTATATATATTTTTACATGGATTTTTATGAGGGCTATTACACTTTTCTTGAAAAACATTTTCTGGGTATTGGAGAAGATGTGTTCCCTAGCCTCATAGACACAATTTTAGACTTGAACACATGTCTGAGCTATACAAACTAACATCGAGGTCAAACCCACGAACCTCCCCTTTTCATAACATCTTTTCACATTAGAGAAATTTTGAGGTAAAAAATGGGCCTCAAAATAAAAATGTACAACAAAATTCAACTTTATAAGAAGCAATAGGATTCAATATGATGATGTCAACCGTAAGAGATGATTCACTTTTTTTGGAGTAAAAAGGTAAAAAAAAAAAACTGCTTTTCAACTCATATTTTCACATGATCTCCCTATGATTTTACTCAAATTTTGAGCGGGAGAACTCTTTGTATACAAAATTTAATTTTCATCCAAAGAGTACCCATGTTGCATACTTTCGAGGGACCCCACTACACTAAAAAAGTGAAGTACATGAAAAACGTGATTGCAATCAGGTTTTTCATGTACTTGTTAGGTCCCTATATTACTAGTTTAGCCCCTTATTGTTATTAGTGTAGCCCCCTTATTTTTATTATTGTAGCCCCCTCTAACCCCAATATTGCTATTATTGTGCCTTTACATTGTTATTGTTAGCTCGGCTAGGATTACATTGCGGCCCCATTAGGATTACATTGTGGCCCCATGGACTCCTATATATAGAAAGGAGGTTTTGTCATTTGTATCATCCAAGAATTGTTCATTCATGTAATGCATTGTAGGTTTCCCCCTCGAAGTGGCTTATTTCTAAGGCGTTGATATATCTTTCCTTCTATTTTTGGAGTTGGTTTCACAACATTTAGTATCAAAGCTTTGGATTCTAGGGTTTCACTGCTCCAAACAGGTCATCGCGGAATTTTTGCTATAACTTTGTTTCTACTAAGGTTCAGAAGCTGAAATTTTTAAAGTACGATGCCAAAATCCCGAGAAACATCTTCGCAAAATTTCAGAGCCTGGTTAACAATATTTTCGGAGATATGATCTGTGGAAGTTAGGTCTTTTTGCAGGCTCCTCAATTTAACCTAAACAGGTCATCGCGGAATTTTCACTATAACTTTGTTTTTGTGAAGGCTCAGAATCTGAAATTTTTAGGGTGAGAAGAAAAAATCCTAAGGAACATCATCGCAAAATTTTAGATCTTGTTTTGAAATATTTTTGGAGATATGGTCTGTGGAAGTTAGGATGTTTTCAAGCTCCCGAATTTCATCTCAAAGAGGTGATTGTGGGAAAATCTTCATAACTCTCTCTCTATGCATCAACTTGGAATTATATCAAAAGTGGACACAAGCACACGGAATGTAGTTTCCTATCTATCAATTTTAGAGCCGAAGGAGGAAGCAATGACACGTGGAAAGTCATACAAGTTCGCTCTACCGAACCAGTCCATAATTAGGTCATCGTAGGAGATTGGGCACAACTTTGTCTTCAAGAATCCAAATCAGGTTAGACTTATGGCATTTGAAAGAGGATTCAGAGGGCTACCTCACTACCAAATTTTAGATATTGAACATCTGCAATCATAGAGATAATTCAGTTTCAATATCGTGCTCCTCAAAAGCAAGAAAAAGGTGTGTATTGTTTTTCGAATTACATAAGTCTCCTTTGAAAAAAATTAGTTGGAATTTATTCCAAGGGAATATTGAAGAATAGATATCAGTATTGGGTTCTAAAATGGCCCCTAAAAAGAATTCAACACCCATTAAGCCCTCAAAAGGCTCTACTATGACTCATGAAGACGAAGAAACACAACATGAGATATCAAAATTACAAGAGCAAGTGTACCAAATTTTGCTATCGCAAAGAGCAACAAAAAATGAAATGGAAGTTTTGAAGAAAGGCGTGGAAAATAAGATGGATGGTTTAAAGAAAGGCATGGAAGCTAAGATGAACGGTTTGGAAGCTAAGATGGATGGCATGGAAGCTAATATGGAAGGCATGGAAGTGGGCATGGAAGCTAAGATGGATGGCATGGAAGCTAAGATATGAAAAAATGGAAAACATAAAATTAGACATCGAAGGTTTGGCAAAGTTGATACAAGAAATGTTTCCTAATGGCGAAAATATAGTAGATGAAACTAATGATGAGAACAAAATAAATGTTAATCGTTATTTCATAAACTCTAATGTTGGACAGAAGAACCACCATATTCCAAAGATGGATATGAGAAAGTTTGATGGCAAGGATCCCGTAACATGGATACTACAGATGGAGCAATATTTTGATCTCAATAATGTGCAAAACACACAAAAGGTACACATTGCAACTTTACATCTATAACAAAATACATTTTTATGGTATCGATGCCTTTGCTCCCGTAAATTTTTTTTCACTTGGTCAATTTTTATGGAGGAAATGATAGCACATTATGAGGATAAAAAGAGAAACACCTTCTTTGGCCACTTGATAAATCTCAAACAAAAGGGTTTAGTGGGGGAGCACATTGAGGACTTCCAAAAATTGAATATAAGGGTAATTGATATTCCAGAGGAGCACAGGATTGATCTCTTCATAGGTACTTTAAAGGATAACATCTAACATGAAGTTAGCATTTTGGAACCTAATTCATTGGAGAATGCATTCAGGTTGGCAAGAAAAATTGAATGTAAAATTATGGCGACAAGGAAGCCTACCACTCACTTCTATAAAGACGGAAGTGTTGCTACTCCTAGATTTCCACAACCTACAAGGTTGACACCACAAAAATTGGAAGAAAAAAGAGCAAAAGGGCTTTGCTACAATTGTGATATCAAATACACTAAAGGTCATAAGTGTGCTGAGAAGAAATTATTTTACATAGATTGTGAAGAGGAAGAAGAAAATTAACAAGAAGAGGATATACACTAGGAACCAACCCTAGAAGAGGAAGAAATGAGTCCGACCATATCGTGTAATGCATTGGTAAGAATTACCACTCCTCAAACTCTCAAGATAGAAGGACATATCAAGAAGAAAAAGGTAATAGTGTTGATTGATTTAGGTATTACCCATAATTTTATTCATTGTAAGGTAGCCAAGGAATTGAATTATTTCCTATACCTAGCACCAGAATGTCAAGTGATGGTTGCAAATGGAGGAACTATAAATTGCTCTGGAAAATGCCATAATATCAAGCTAACCATGGGGGAATATGTATCGAATAGTCCAATGATTTCCATTCCTATGGGAGGTGCTGATGTTGTACTAGGAGTACAATGGTTACAATCTCTAGGGACGGTAGCTTTTAATTTTCAAGAAATTTTCTTGAAATTTTTTTTAGAAGGAAAGGAAGTAAAATTACGGGGTATTACAGGGAAGCTAGGAAGTATAATAAGCTCTAATGTCATGAAAAAGCTTCTGAATAAAGAATAACAAGGCGTAATTTCACAATTATGCTCACTAGAAGTTCCAACATCAAAATCATCTATTTCTGCTGATCTCCAAAAAGTCTTGGACAATCATTCCAAGGTGTTTGAAACTCCCAAAGGACTCCCACCTATTCGTGATAATTATCATGCTATTCATTTGATTCCAGGAATTGTTCCTCCAAACATCAGGCCTTATAGATATCCTTATGTCCAAAAGAGCGAAATTGAACGTATGATTGCAGAAATGTTAGAGGCTCGTATAATTCAACCTAGTCAAAGTTCCTTTACTGCTCCAGTAGTATTGGTGCACAAGAAGGATGGATCATGGCGCATGTGTCTAGATTATAGAGAGCTCAATAAGCTTACCATTAAAGATAAATTTCCCATTCCTATGATTGATGAATTATTGGATGGATTACATGGAGCAATTTATTTTACCAAGTTGGATCTTCGTTCAAGATATCATCAAATTAGAATGAAGACTGAAGATATTCTGAAATCAACATTTCGAACTCATGAGGGTCATTATGAATTTTTGGTCATGCCTTTTGGCCTTACCAATACACCTTCTACATTTCAAGGGTTGTTGAATTCCATTTTCAAACCCTTCCTTAGAAAATTTGTGCTAGTATTTTTTGATGATATACTAATCTACAACAAGTCTTGGAAGTATCATGTTCAACATGTTGATAGGGTGCTCAAACTATTACAGGAGAAACAATTATATGCAAAATCATCCAAATGTTTCTTTGGAGTACAAGAGGTGGAATATCTGGGTCATATTTTACCTCACGAGGGTGTTAAGGTAGACCCTAACAAAATTAAAGCCATTAAGGAATGGAAAGTCCCCACAAATATAAAGAAATTTCGAGGATTTCTCAGTTTAACAGGGTATTATCGCAAGTTTGTTAAGAATTATGGGAGAATAGAAGCACCTCTAACAACATTATTAAAGAAAGATGCATTTTCATGGACTCCTGAAGCAACTAAGGCCTTTGAACATCTTAAAGAGGCAATGTGCCTAGCACCGGTCTTAGCTACGCCAGACTTCAAAAAAACCTTTATTGTGGAATGTGATGCTTCAGGAAATGGAATTGGTGTTGTTTTAATGCAAGAAGGAAGACCCATTGCTTTTGAAAGTCACCCAATCAAAGGAAAGTATTTACATAAAGCTATTTATGAGAAGGAAATGTTAGCAATACTACATGCACTAAAGAAATGGCGACCTTACCTAATGGGAAGATACTTGAAGCTAAAAACTGATCATGATGGTCTTAAACACTTTTTGGAACAAAGACTATCTTCAGAATAGTAACAAAAATGGGTCACAAAGATTTTGGGTTATGAATTTGAAATAATCTACAAAAAAGGGAAGCTAAATGTTGTTGCAGATGTACTCTCAAGAAAAAATGAAGAGGTGGAAGCATTTCTTTATGCCATTTCTATTATCCAACCAGATTGGATAACTGAAACAAGGGATGAATGGAAGAGGGACGAAGAAGTGTGGACACTCATTCAAAATTTGCAGCAAGATCTTAGTACATCTGATACATTTATTTGGAAAAATGATTCCTTATGGTACAAAGATCACTTATATCTTTGTAATAATTCCCAACTAAAACAAAATATTCTTTTGGAATTGCACACTTCTCCTTTAGGAGGACACTCAGGATTTTTAAAGACTTGCCACAGGGTGAAGAAATAATTTTTTTGGGATGGCCTTAAATCTGATATTCCAAAGTTTGTGGCAGAATGTTTGGTTTGCCAGCAAAATAAATTTGAGACAATTAAGACCCCGAGTCTTCTACAACCTTTATCCATTCCAAGTCAACGTTGGGAGGAGATTTCAATGGATTTTATCATAGGTGGTGGTAGTTGATAGACTTACCAAGTATGCACACTTTTGTGCATTATCTCATCCATTTAAAGCAAGTACAATTGCTACTACATTTATGGAAACAATTCAAAAGCTACATGGAAACCCAAAGGTTATTATGAGCGACAGAGATCCCATTTTTATTGGAAATTTTTGGATGGATTTATTTTCTTGTTTGGGTACTCAATTAGCTCATAGCTCATCTTATCATCTTCAATCTGATGGTCAAACTGAGATAGTGAATAAATGTTTGGAAGGATATCTTCGTTGTTTGTATCTGATAAACAAACACAATGGGTCAAGTGGTTACCTCTTGCTAAATGGTGGTATAACACTTCCTTCCATACTGTAGCAAAAATGACCCCTTTTATGGCACTTTATGGATATCATCCACCATCCATCACATCATATTTAAGAGAAAAATCTAAGGTTCAAGCAGTGGAAGATCACATCGAGCATCAACAAGAAGTTATCCAACTCTTAAAGGATAAACTAAATTTGGCAAAAAATCGAATGAAACAACAGGAAGATCAACATCGCAGCGAGAGAAGTTTTGATGTAGGAGACTGGGTATTTTTACGGCTACAACCATACAAACAAATGTCCCTCAAGCAAGCTAAGAAGGATAATAAATTATCACCAAACTATGGTCCTTACAAGGTGTTGCAAAAGATTGGTACTATGGCATACAAATTGGAGCTTCCTGCTTCTTCATGAGTGCATCCAATTTTCCATGTCTCATGCTTAAAGAAGGTTATAGGTGAAAATATTCCAGTTCAAACAATATTGCCAAAAATTTATGAGGAAGGAAAAATCTTGGAATAGGGTCTCCTACAAGCTGCGAAACTGTTCCATTTTGAATACTTTTGATTAGATTTAGTCTAGCGCAGGGGTTTTGGGGTGGGTCAAAGCCCCGAAAGCATTGTAATGGGTAAAAGGGTAAACCAGGGGTTCGAAAACCATGGTTTATGGACCATAGGAAAGTCTAGGCTAGATTATAATAAATAGAGGAACAATTTGTATTGTAAGGTATAGAAATGAAGAGAAATTGATGCGAATTGTGGTTTAAGTTATCTTTTTTTGTTTTTGGGGGAAGTACTCGTGCTAGCTATGTGCACGGAGATCCAAGTCCAGTTGTGTACGGACCCTGCTGCTGCGTGCGCAAGATGGGAAGGGAATTGTAAGAAGGAATTGGTGAATTAATGAATAAGAAAGGTTGATAGAGAATTGAATCTGTGAGTACTCTTTGTGTGAATCATTGGTAATTACTACATTGTGTGTTTTCTGTATTTAAGCTGCGAAGATATATGGAAGTGTGTTTTCTGTTCTGGATCTGTTCTATTCTCTTTATGCAATGTTTTTCTACTATTGTAAAAGCATATAATATAAATATAACACACGTGGATGTGAATAGAGACTGAATTGAGCCTACGCAGAACAAGGTAATCTGGGTATCATAGGGCCTAGCGCAACTCTGCTTGCCTTACCTATCCTTTCTCATGGTGTGGAAACCTGGTTCCAGCACCCACCCATACTCCTTCGTGTGAGACTTTGACCTGTGAAAGTAGGTCATTGCCGAAAGGGCCAGTAGTATAGGGGTTTTTTGGAAAACCTTGCACTCCGAACCTGGGTTAGGACCCCTCGAGCCAACAAATGGTTCCGTTGCTGGGACTCGAGCATTTTGAGAAAGGGTTTGGGTACTGACAAGCGAATACATGGAACCTATCAAGAAAGAGACATGGTGGTTCACTTGAAATTACCTACCTTTAAAGGCACGACCGATGAAGACCGAGATCGGTTCTGGTTTGTGGCAGACTCGGTATGGATGGCGCAGGGTGTAGTGAACAATACTGTGAAGAAAGCGCAGCTGTCCCTAGCCCTTGAAGAGAGAGCACTGGACTAGTATATAAAGTACATATCTCAGAATGGGAGCGCATTTGTTCAGGATATTAGGGACACCCTGAAACAGCAGTTTCGAAAACCTAAATCCTACTATCAGGTCGTAGCAGAGGCAAAGGATTTCAAGTAGGGAGAAACCGAGTCCATGTGGGAAGCAGATCAACGCTTAAAAAAATCTATCAGATAAGGATAATTTAAGTATGATGATAGGCATCTTACGGAATGGTTCATCGCCATGCTACTCCATCACCTACCCATACCTATGAGTCACCAGACTTTTGACTCGCAAGATAAAGATTTGGAAGCCGCTATGAAACTAGAAGCTACGCCCAGGAAAGATGCTTCACTGAAGGTAAAATAGATCCAGGCGCAGCTTGGGGCTATGCACCGGGAGATTCAGGACCTACAATGGGAAAGAGGAAGAGAAGCTAGCACAAAACTATGGTGAGCGCCAGGACAGACGAAGAATCTGCGTTCAGGGCACTCGGGATCAGGAGGGCCTAGCCCCGAACGACGGAACTCAGGTGGACCTACGTCTTGGTAAGGGATGGCTGCATAGATGGGCTGCATAATGATGGCCGCTGCCCCTATCCAGGTGCCAACGTTCTAGAGCACGAGCAACACTGGTGCGGGGTTTACCGGTCATTAGGCCATGAGGAGCGAGACTACCGAATCCATAATTTAGTGATGGGATGGGAAGGTTTGCCAGAAGTACAATCAGACCTGGCCTCACCAAAAACCCCCGCGGGTAGGAATGGTTCCCCCTCTGGAAGTAGGTATGGGGGCCAAAGTGGAAGTGTAGGTCGGGGTGGGGGCCAGTTGATTTACTATAACTGTGGGAGCACGGGGCATTTCGCGAGGGATTTCCTGAACCCTGTGTGCCAGTCCTGCAGGTATTGTAGACAGTTGGACCATATGTTGGAAGATTGTCCAACCCTGAAGGCAAAGATATGGGAGAAAAATCTCTCTCCTACATAGAAGGTGCGAAGGGTCCAGACTGTGCTAAGGGGGAAGGGCCTGAATGTAAATGTGGTAACGTGAAGTGGATTGGCGACTTGGGGAACTGAGGAGAAGGGTGAAACTGAAACATTGATCTACAAAGATGTTAGCAAACAAGAAGGGTTGGACTTGGACAAAGCAAGGGAAACATTTATGGAAGCTCAAAGGGACTTCCTCGAGACTGAGGCATCTACATCCCCACAACCTGGGGATTTGAAGATCACTGAGGAGGTAAAACCTTTCCTACAAGTGTGTATAAGACTGTTGCGCAACCCCCAGGAAGTACAGAATCTGCAGGCTTTACTAGAGAGCTACGCAATACGCGCCGCCCGGTCATCCGACATTAAGGATGTGCACAAGTTATACAAGTATCAAAAATGCATGGGCAGGGAGATGCGGTTGACAGTGCAGATCGACAACCACGAGATGGATCGGGTTATCTTAGACCTCAGGTCAGACAACAATATATTACCTAAGAAAACTTGGCAACGCATGGGGGAACCAAAGCTGGAACGGTCCACCATCCAACTACGAATGGCCAATCACCAAAAAAATCGTAGCTCTAGGGAGGCTCTCTGGGATTGTGGTAAATATCGCAGGAGTAAAAGTCCGGGCTAACTTCGAAGTCATTCAAATCTTCGGGGATGTGGACCCCTACCCTGCACTACTGGGATTGGATTGGGCCATTGACATGGGTGGTATCATTAACTTATGAAAATGAAGCATGGTGTTTGAAAATAATGGCACAAGGGTAGTTGTGCCATTAGACCCGGCGGAAGGTAAACGTTATACGGAACCCATACCTAAGGGGGAAGATGTGGATTATATCTATAAGTTGATGATGTGAGATGCAGAAAAACCAACCGAGGGTGAAGTACCTTTCCGTGAGGGGGATAATGAGGGCTTGTCTGATCCGAATGAGGAATTAGAGACTTGGCAGAACCGGTTACGTGATGTCTCCATGTTGCATTGTCTTCGTATCACGAAAGACTTCCTCTATGTGGTCCCAGAGGTAAGGACCCGGACGGAGCCAGGCTTGAGCAACTACTGCAAACCCACCCCGAGAAAGGGTCAGGCTAACCCACGACCAAATAACAAGCTTCTTACAATAGTTGTAGGCTCAGTCGGTAGAGCCCCCATGCATCGGGCCACCTCGACAGTGACAAAGCAGCTGTGGGTCAGGCGATATGCTCCAACGACAGCTCCCCTTGGAGCCTTAGTTGCACAGACGATAAGGTTGTCTTGGTCATGGGTCATGAGTTGCCTAGGAAGAAAGCCTGTGTTGGGGGGGACATGCAGCTGTCTCAAATGGGTAACCCACTGCAGCTCAGGCCCAGGTAGGGTCTGACAGAGCTACCACCCCTCCCCCAGGCACTAAGAGGGTTGGGGAATCAGCACCAGGACCCAGAAAGAAACAGCGCGCCCACCGCGTGTAATACAATGTGACAGTCACGCTAACGGATGGTGACCTGGAGCAAATCACAGACACAGTGTGTTACACAGTAATTTGTCACTGTCCCTACCATTCCCCGTCCCGCACAATGGAGGACCCATTTTGTGACCTGTGAACATTGTCATGCCTTGAAATCATCATCAATGCATTCCTCTAAGCATGAGCTTCAATTGCCCTAAAGACATATCCTTGCAAAAAACCTTGAAAACATCTCCTTTTGCATTGGCGCAGGCAGACAGTTCATCACTCGCGCCAATGGGGAAAATCCTACAAAGAGGCCGCGCCAACTGGCGCTCTGTCCCAGAGCAGCAGTCACGTCAGCCAATTTAAGGAGTTTTTTTTAAATAAAGATGGCGGAAGTTTTGTTTCAACCAACTCAGAAACCATTGCCTATCTTGAGTTGGGAGGTTTGGCTACGGGAGTTCCATGGAAGGGAAGTGGTTTTCCACCTCTCATGGAACCTTCCTTGATGATAGGGCCAATCCCACAATAATAGGGATCCCAACTCCCTCCTTCCCCATCTATAAAATCTTGCTCATTGCCATTGCAAGCTAGTCTTGAAGTGCCTAAGCTTTGAATCTCCAAATTCCCAAGAGCCTTTGTGCTGTAAGAGCCCTCTTTCTTCCCTTAAGGCCGACTCAAGTAAGGAGACTATCGTCGAGAGACTCAGGAGAGGTTTGCCCTTTCCCTGGCGAGCTTTGCGAGACGTGAACGACTGGAGACCCATCCGAAGGAGACCACGACGTCAGAACATTGGTTGTAATATCTTTCGATTGTTATTTAATGAATGATTACGATTATGGTTCCACTCAGTTTTCGATTATGTTAATATGAGTAGTATCCTTTCTGACTGATATTTAGTTGCGTATGCTGGATTTTATGCTTGTATCTATTTGTTTCTTGCATGTGCAGGTGTCCATCCGCGGAGATCGTGGAGGATCGTGATCTGCCGAGGCTGAGGAACGGGAACGCTCTCTTCTTCAGATCGTAGCATTGGATTCCAGGTAGGCTTCCATCTTTGGTCCTTTCATTCGTAACTAGGAACTTGCGTCGTAACATTTCGTGATTGTTGCTAGACCCCTGCTGGGATAGTAGGGATCGCCTCTATCCACAGAGGGGATTTACCTCCTCAACATAGTGACCTTGGACACGGAAGATAAGTGGGCTTTTGTCGAGGCCTAGCAGCAAGTCGGGATCGACTCTCTCCAAGCCAAACTCCGCGCTCTCTGGATCAAAGTTGATCCACTCCCAACCAGCATTGGCGAGGCACACCCCTTGTCAGTTGGCAACAATTTAGCGCCACTCGGGGAGGCAAGTCGTCTCTAGGATATACCTAGTTGTGCCTTGATAGGAACGTAGCCCTCGGCAGCCACAGGAACTCATCTGGACCTGGCTAAGCTACCCCACGTAGCCTTACAAGGCCTTCATCACGTTGTCTTCCAAGAGTTTCTCTACCATGATCAGCAAGTACACCAACATCTTAGTATAGCTGAGCACACCATTATGCAGCAGGCTGCTGATTTTCTCCGAGCCGTGTTCCAACAGGCGGAGCTTGAAGCTGTGATCCACCAGCTCTGCACGGAATTTATAGATGAGATCTTGGCTGCGGACACACCTCGGGATAAGGTGGAAAAATTGGTTAAAGCCCTCAAAACGTCTCGGATGGAAATACACACCATCAAGACACAGTTGGAACAACAAATCTCTGACTTGCAGGCCAAACTATAGCCCAAAACGCCCCCGGAAGTCCACGCCCAGCGTACTGCCCTAGTCACCGATGTGAAAACTGTTATTTCGGGGCAAATTTCTCAAGTTGCCAAGCTGCTGAAGTCAGTGTTGTGGAGGTAAATCCCCTCTGCGGACAGAGGCGATCCCTACTAGCCCAGACCGGGTCTAGTAACAATCGTTCACACTATAGCGCAAGTTCCTAATTGCAGATAAACCAACTAACGATGAAGGCTTACCTGGAATCCAACGTTGTCGCTCGTAGAGAAGGTAGCGCTCCTGTTCCTTAGCTCTGGCAGATCACAATCCTCACGATCTCTGTGATCGAACACCTACACACGCAAGAAACAAAACAAACACAAGCGTAAAATCCAGTGCATACAACTATATGTCAGTCAGAGAAGACATAACTAATGATCATTATCAAGAACAAGAGTGGAACCATAACCAATAGTCGCTTATCATTAATTAATCAAAAGAAGAATACAACCATAGCTCTGACTCTAAATTCTCCTTCGGAGGATCGTCAGCAGAACGTGTCTCGATAAATCCTGTCAGGGATGGGACAAGCCTCTCTCTCCGGATGTGTCAACAATGATCTCCTTGCTTGGATTTGGCCTTAAGGGAATGGATCAAAGCTCTTGCAGCATTAGGCTCTTGGGAACTTGGAGACTAGCTTGCAAATGAGATGAGAAAGCTTTTATAGATGGAGGAAGGGGAGTTGGGATCCCTATAATCATGGGATTGGCCCTATCCTCAAGGAAGCTTCCATGAGAGGTGGCAAACCACTTCCTTTACATGGAGATCCGGAGCAAACCTACCAACTCAAATTAGATACCAGTTCCTGGATCAGTTAGGACGAAACTTCCGCCATTTATTTTTAAAAAACACTCCTTAAAATGGTTGGCGCGAGTGCGACTTTGGGACAGAGCGCCAATTGGCGCGCCCTCTTTGAATGATTTCCCCCATTGGCGCGGGTAATGAACTGGCTACCCGCGCCAATGCAAAAAAGGGTGTTTTTAGGGTTTTTCACAAGGAGTTGTCTTCAGGGCAATGAGAGTACATGTTTAGGGGAATGCCATGAAAGTGTTTTCAAGTTATGTCACTACTCACAGGTCACGAAATGAACCCTCCAATTGTGCGAGATGGGGAATTGCAAGGACGGTGACAAATTGCTTTGTAACAGATGCCCCCTAAAGCATGAGGCCCGAGAGAGAGAGAGGGGTGAAATGCTTTACGAGAACATGTCCAACTGAAAACACCGCCGTCGGAAAACCTGCGTAGAGAAGTACAACTGATATCTCAAATACATGATATATGTGGTATGGGTACAGCCATCCATAACAGAGTATACAATAATCCAGATCCAAGGCATGGACGCAACCATCCAGTGAGGATCGATAAATAGACTCAGGTATGGTCGCAGCCATCCAATCAGTGAGTCATGTAACTAATCATGATAATCCACAAAATCGCAGCCTGGATCATAACAAACAGGAATCCAGGGTCTTGCGCTCCATCTCGAGCCAAAAAAAGTACAAGTTCAAGCATGTGAATAAGTGAGCTGAAGTCGAACATGCAAGAACATCGCCTGATTACCAGCCAATGATGAAAGCTGTTAACATACGCGAGAGGTACCACCATTAATGCCAATGGTCCTCAAGGTACTACAGGTACAATCTACGGCATGTGAACAATGAGCTGACATCGAACACCCGCAGAATCACTCGATCGGAGGCCGATGATGAAAACCTCACGTCGAATGCGAAGAACCTTCCATTGAGGCATGCAGGCTCCAAGGTACCAGAAGGGAGTCTCTAGATCAACTTCCTGGATAATGAGCTGAAGTCGACAGGAAGTAACCTTGATCGAAGGTGGGCCATAGTGTTTCCCACATCATCGACGCGGGATAGAGGAACATAATGTTTTTGTGAATCATGATCAGATGAGAATCAGAGGAAGGTTGATACTTGCAGAGGTCAACTTCTCTTGAACACATGGCAGCACGACAGTGAGTTTGGCAGTGTTCGACATCAACGGATCATAGGTCATGGCGACGAGGAAAAGAGCAGATGAGAGGTCAAAAAGGAATACCCAAACCCACGGAGGCAAGTGGAAAACGAGATGAGATGTCCCCAACCCGACACAAATGCAGACAAGTGCCATGTTCAAGAGTGACATACTGCCGACACGACAATGATTCTGGTTCCATTTTTCCCCACCATTTCTGGCGAGTACCCCAATTATTTTTGATAACAAGCTTGAAGGGGATAGTATATGCTTGTAATATAAGTTCATCCTTCGGACGAATCCATCCTAGTACATTTAACGAGCCCTAGGAAGGAGCGACTCGAATAACGTCATTGCGACTGAATCTGATGTCATCAGGGTTTAACGAGTCTGACAAAGGAATAACTCGGCGTATTTTCATATTTAGAGAGTTTGAAAAGACAGCGGAAAAGAAAACTCCAAAGGTCCCTTTTCGTAAATAGTTCCTCAGATCCAAAAATGTAGAAAACTTTGTTTGAGAAAAAATCCTAGTCGCGATAGGCTAGGGTATTCCTTTTTTGTAAATAATCTATCCCAGCCTGTTGAAGAGGTAAATCCCCTCTACAGACAGAGGCGATCCCTACTAGCCCAGATCGGGTCTAGCAAAAATCAAACACGCTACAGTGCAGGTTCCTAATTTCAAATAAACCGACTTGCGAGGAAGGCTTACCTGGAATCCAACGCTGTCGTTTGTAGAAGAGGTGGTGCTCCCATTCCTTCGCCCTGGCAAATCACAATCCTCACGATCTCCATGATCGGACACCTACACATGCAAGAAACAACACAAACGCAAGCATAAAATCCAGTATATACAACTATATGTCAGTCGAAGAGGACATAACTCATGAACATAATCAAGAACAAGAGTGGAACCATAACCGATATTCGCTTATCATTAATGAGTCAAAAGAAGAATACAACCATAGCTTCGACGCAGCACTCTCCTTTGGCGGGTCGTCAGCAAAACATGTCTCAATAAAGCCTGTCAAGGATAGGACAAGCCTCTCTCTCCGGATACTTGGCAATAGTCTCCTTTCTTGGATTTGGCCTTGAGGGAATCAAGAAGGATCTTGCAGCATAAGGATGTGAAAGCTCTTGGGAACTAGCTTGCAAAGGAGATGGGCAAGCTTTTATAGATGAAGGAAGGGGATTTTGGATCCCTATAATTATGGGATTGGCCCTATCATCAAGGAAGATTTCATGAGAGGTGGAAAACCACTTCCTCTCTATGGAAATCCATAGCCAAACCTCCCAACTCAAGATAGATATCAGTCCAGGAATTTGTTAGGACGAAACTTCCGCCATTTATTTTTAAAAAACACCTCTTCATATGGTTGGCGCGGGTGCGGCTCTATGACAGAGCACCAATTGGCGCGCCCTCTTTGGAGGATTTCCCCCCTTGGCGCGAGGGCTGAACTATGGAACCGCGCCAATAGAAAAAGAGCTATTTTTAGGGTTTTTTGGAGGGAGATGTCTTCAGGGCAATGAAAGCTCATCTTCAGAGGGATTTAATGAAAGTATTTTCAAGTCTTGTCTCTGCTCACAGGTCATGGAATGAGCCCTCCAATGTGCGGGATGGGGAATGGCAGGGACGGTGACAAATTGCTGTGTAACAGATTCCCCCTAAAGCATGAGGCTCGAGAGAGAGAGAGAGAGGGATGAAATGCTTTACGAGAACATGCCAACTGAAAACACCGCCATTGAAAAACCTGCGGAGCGAAGTACAAATGATGTCTCAGATACATGAAATATATGCATGGTATGGGCGCAGCCATCCATAACAGAGTATACCATAATAGAGATCCAAGGAATGGACATAGCCATCCAGAGGGGACCGATAAATAGACTCAGGTATGGTCGCAGCCATCCAATCAGTGAGTCATGTAAATAATCATAATAATCCACAAAATCGCATCCTGGATTACAACAGACACAATCCAGGGTCTTGCGCTCCATCTCGACCCGAACAGAGTACAAGTTCAAGCATGCGAATATGTGAGCTGAAGTCGAACATGCAAGAACATCATCTGATTACCAGCCAATGATGAAAGCTGTTAACAGACGCGAGAGGAACCACCAATAATGACAATGGCCCTCAAGGTACTATAGGTACAATCTACGGCATGTGAATCAATGAGTTGGCGTCGAACACCCATAGAATCACTCGATCGGAGTCCAATGATGAAAACCTCGCGTTGAATGCGACGAACCTGCCATTGAGGCATGCAGATTCCAAGGTACCATAAAAGAGTCTCTAGATCAGCTTCCCAGATAATGAGCTGAAGTTGACAGGAAGTGACCTTGATCGAAGGTGGGCCATAATGTTTCCCACATCATCGACATGAGACAGAGTAACATGATGTTTTTTTTTTTTTTTTTTGTGAATCGGGATCATATGAGAGTCAGAGAAAGGTTGATACTTTGCAGAGGTCAACTTCTCTCGAACATATAACGGCACAATAGTGGATTTGGCAGTATTTGACATCAACGGATCAAAGGTCATGGTGACGAGGCAAAGAGCAGATGAGAGGTCAAAAGGGATTACCCAAACCCACGGAAGCAAGTGAAAAACGAGATGAGATGTCCCCAACCCGACACGAATGCAGACAAGTGCCATGTTCAAGAGCGAAATACTGCCGACGCGACAATGATACTGGTTCCATTTCCCCCCCACCATTTCTGGCGAGTACCCAAATTATTTTTGATGACAAGCTTGAAGGGGATAGCATATGCTTGTAATATAAGTCCGCCCTTCGGGCGAATCCATCCTAGTACATTTAACGAGCCCTAGGAAGGAGAGACTCGGATAACGTCATTTCGACTGAATCCAATGTCATCAGGGTTTAACGAGTCTGACAAAGGAAGAACTCGGCGTCTTTTCATATTTAGAGAGTTTTAAAAGACAACAGAAAAGTAAACTCCAGCGGTCCCTTTTCGTAGATAGTTCCTCGAACCCAAAAAGGTAGAAAACAATATCTGAGAAAGCCTCCTAGTCGCGATAGGCTAGGGTATTCCTTTTTCGTAAATAATCCATCCCAGCCCGAAAAAGGGGTAAATGTATACTGGGTAGATGTTGATTTGTGTCCACTTTAACAAGGTCGAAACGACAAGGGCCTTGGCGATCTTTTTATGTTTAGAGAGTTAGAAAAGAGCTAAAAGATGACTCTAAAGTGACTTTTTCGTGTATTTACCGAGTCCGAAAAAGTATAAAATACAACTCGTTTCACCGTTTAAGTCGCGCAAAAACCTGTCGCTACACAAAAAGCAAGTGTAAAACCCATTTTTGACAAAATATATTAAAATATTCAGAAAGATAACTTTTGAAACCTATTTTAAGTTCAAAAAGTTATAAATATGTCAAATGGTAAAAATAAAATTACTTTTTTCTATTTACCTCACCGGAGAGTAGCAGTGGTCCATTTTGTGTGCGAACTTCTAACGACGATTGCGACCGATCCTGGCTTCCATTCAAATTCCCATTTGTTCTAGGTAAGAGGCTCTTCTTTGTACTCCATTTCAATCCGTTTTTCATGAATTTTTATTGTATATTAGACTTCTGTGAGGAATTTTTTAATTTTTAGGGCTCTGCCTATTGGCGTGGGTATCCGGCACGGACCCGCGCCAATGGCATTTTATTTCCAAAGGGCCCACACCAACTGGCGCGACTGTTAGGAAAATAGTGGCGCCAGCGGAGCAATCTAATTTTTCGCTTGAAAATTCCACACAATGAATGAATTGTATGAATTTTTAAAGATAACAGAGGTCTAATTGAAGTTTATTGACCATGTGGATGCAGGAAACCGATCAAAATGGTCATTGAGTGGAAAGAGAGGGAGCACGGGGAAGAGGATGAACAGGCCATGGAGAATGAAACTTGCATGAATGCCCTCAAGAATTGTGGGCTTAAGAAGTTCTTTCTAACACCTTACTTATGAGCTCAGCCTGAGCTCCTACAGTACCTGATCAACATATGGGACGAACATGAACAAGTGTTCAAGTTGCGGGACCAGGTATTAGAACTGGAGGTCTTCGACGTATACTTCATAACTGGATTATCGCGCAGAGGTCCGGTGCCCATATTGACAGGGAGCAGACCATCTGGTGAGAAGATGGAGCAAGTGATGGCACGAGTGTGCCCAGGGGCACGACTGGGATCAGGAAGTGGAAAGGTGGACATCCATACTATTCCTGATCTAGCACTCAGAGTAGTGCTTCATACCATCACGCGGGCCGCGGGATCGCATGCACCGCATAAGGCAACAAAGGTCCAACTCTTACTGGCTTCAGAGCGCATGAGTCCCCTATTATTTGACTGGGCCACAGCAGTGACAATCAACATCAAGAGACAGCTCACTAAGTGTAAGCAGGCCAAACTGAAACAGTTTGGCTACGGTTCTATCCTGGTATCGTTCATTCTGGAACGATTACCGATCTTCCAGGGCCAAGGGGCCATAGTAGCTGAGCCAATTCCATGAGAGCCAAGAATGGCTCGCTGGGCGGCACTGATGCCCAGAGCTGGAGGAGGCCAACAGATGTCCTGGAGACCGGAGTTTTTTGGGTGGTTGTGGCGTCAGTTGATTGTAGTGGAAGACTAGCCATATGCAGGAACTGATTTCACTGGAGACCCAGATCTCCCACTGCCAGAGGGAGATGATTGGGACGAGGAGGTGGGTATGATCTCTTCTCCTTTTGATTTTTATGATTAATGATTTTTTTGTTAATACATGTTCTTCCTGACACATTTTATATGTATGCAGACGTGGGCCCAGAGAGACCAGCCGGTATGTCTCCTATCGCGCGGAGGACTCTTCCCACACCTGATCCTCAGGAAGAGGGTGCAGAAGGGGGGGAGTTGATCCAGAATCTCGAGGGTATTGCCCGAGGGATTCCCAGACTACGCCCGGCTGGCATATGTACCGATGGCGTACCAGAGACATACGGTGGGAGTGCCTAGTCGCCTCCACCGAATCTTGAGACGCTTAGTGCGTGCAGTCACTTGTTATCATGAGCACCATGAAGATTAGACTCCTAGGGCTTTTATCATGCATATTTTTTGAGAGACATGTCGTCTCCAGATGTATTAAGATGAACATGTATATTTTTGATTTAATGTGATGCACACTATGCAAACGTTCGATATCTATGTATATACATATCTATTTCTCGATGGATTTTCCTTTTACCTGTGATGATGATTTACAAATTGCGCAAATGTCTATTTAAAACCAAATTAGCCACTGCATCAGTTAACACATTCATATGCTTGGGTATATGTTGATATGTAATATAGTCAAAATTTCTTTCCAGTAAACGAATACGCATATACAGGCGTAAAATGGATGGATTTCTTACTGAATAGTGCCCAGTTAGTTGTAATACTACAAGTTGCGAGTCTAGATACACAAGTAATTCATGGATACTGAGGTTTATAGCCTCGGTTAATAATTCTAACACATCACTATATTCTGCGATGTTATTTGTAGTACATCCTAGACACACACCTTGCAGGTTGACCAACTCACCAGTAGGATCGTAGATTACCCAGGCCGCCGAAGACAGATTCCTGGTACTGCAGGAGGCACCATCCGCGAAACCCACAAACGGATTGATGGACATCTGCACAATCAGGAAGACCTGATCAGCAGAAATATGTTTACATCGCAAACCACACCACACATGCACACAAATGAAATAACACACTTATGTACACACACCACACCAAAAATTACTTCAAGCATAGTATTTTTTCAGATACAGCCCATTTCTGGGCTGTGCAAGCGGAACTCCTTCATAATCTATAAGCTCATAAGCCCCATTATTCAAAACGAATTTTACTATGTAGGGCCCATGCCACATAGGTTGGAACTTACCGGCCCCAAGCTTGTCATGCGCTTGATCGTATAGGAGGACGAGGTCCCCTTCGATAAAGGAACGTGGAGAAAATGATTGATCAAAATGAGCTTTGACCCGCTTCTTTTGTGCTTCAATGACTAAAGCAGCTAAACGGCGGGTTTCATCTAATCGTTCCAGATACAAAAGACGCTCTTCCTCAGCAGAAGTATCGGGTAGAAGTTCCACAACTAATTTCAAAGAAGGAATCTCGCATTCAACCGGAAGAGTTGCTTCCAGACCATACACCAATTGAAATGGCGTGAATCCAGTTGCACTCTTTGCAGATGTCCAGTATGCCCATAGAGCTGAGAACAGTTGGAGATGCCAATTGGATTTGTGAATACCAACTGTTCGTTGAAGCATAGTAACCAAAACCTTGTTCACTGCTTCAACCTGGCCATTTTCCTGAGGGTAATATGGCGTTGAGCTATCGTGACGTAAGCCCAATCTTGAAGTCAGCTCGGCCATCATATTATCTCGGAAGTGAGTACCATGATCAGTGAAAATGGCTTGAGGGACCCCAAAACGTGCAATGATGTGGTTGAATATGAACTGAGTAGCCATCTTACCGTCGGCAGCAAGTGTAGGCATCGCTTCGGCCCACTTGGTAAAGTAGTCGACAACGGCGATTATATACGCATGCCCCCCGGCCGAATGAGGGTTACACGTCATAAAGTCCACGCCCCACTTCATAAAAGGGCCAACGGTAATAACAGGATGCAAGGGGAGAGGCGGTGCGTGCATCTTGCGCTGAAACACCTGGCACGCGTGACATTTACGGACTACAACGATACAGTCTTTGAATATGGATGGCCAGAAGTAACCTGCTCGTAGAATTTTCTGGGCAGTGGCATATCCAGACATATGTCCACCACAAGCGCCACTGTGGCAGTCATTTAGGACCATTTCAGCCTCTTCCAAGGTCAGGCACTGATGGAGCACCGAATCTACTCCAACACCGTATAAGGTATCTCCTACGATGCGGTAGGGTTGAGACTGATGCCGAATTCGACGTCGGGCATCTTTAGTAAACTCAGACCGAAATGTGGAGGTCTGAAGATACACAATTATGTCGCCGTACCAAGGGTCGCGAGTACTGATGAGGAAAAGAGTTTCGTCCGGGATATGACCCTCGGAGAGTGAAGGAGTGGAGTCTGTCGGGAGTGACCATATAAGATCCGCGAAAACAAGTGATTTGGTTGACTTAGCAGTAGTGAACTCTAAGTCAAACTCCTGTAGGATAACGATCCATTTGGAGTATTTCCCCCCCAGCAATTGTCGAGAGAGAATATATGTCATGGGGTTGCAATCCGAAACCACTGTTATCGTACGCAACAGGATGTAGTGGCGAAAACGCTGCACAGCGTGTACTGCGGCTAACACCAACTTCTCGACATGAGCATAACGCGTTTCTGTATCGAGAAGGTTTCGTGATAGATAATAAACAACATGTTCATTACCATCATCATCATCCTGCACCAGAACCATAGCTATGGTGCTAAACACGGCGGCGAGATACAAAGGGAAATCGCGACAATAATCAGGAGGATGAAGCAAAGGAGCATTAACCAGTAACGTCTTTAGCTTCTCAAAGGATTGCTGAGCAATTTCGTCCCAATGGAAGGGAACGTTCTTCTTTAAAAGACGCATGAATCCTTTATCCACCTCCGCATAGTTCAGGATAAAGCGTCGAAGGAAGTTCGCTTTTCCCTGCAGACTCTGTAACTGATATAATGAGGAAGGTGATGGGAGATTGATGATAGCCTTGAATTTTAAAGGGTCAAGGCGAATTCCATCTTTGGAGACTATGAATCCCAAAAGACGGCCAGAATCCACGCAAAAGACGCATTTATGAGGATTAAGCCTAATATTGTAGCGCCTACAGCAAAGGAAAATCTGGCGGACGTGTTCAGGAAGGTCCTCTCGCCTAGCTGAATGAGCTGGCAAGTCGTCCAGATAAGGTTGAACGATATGGTGAATGTCATGGAAAGCGTAAGACATCGCACGCTGAAAAGTGGCTCCAGCGTTCTTCAAGCCGAACGGGAGCTTTTTATATGCAAAAGTACCCCACGGACAGATGAATGTAGTCTTGTGTTGATCCTCAGGTGCAATATTGATCTGATTATACCCCGAGAAACCGTCCATCAGGGAATAAATCTCACTTCCGGCACATTCGTCGATGATCTGGTCTATGAACGGAGTGGGATAATTATCCTTCGGACAGGCGCGATTGATGTCGCGGTAATCAACACAGACCCTAATAGTACCCTGATTTTTATCGACAGGGACAATGTTGGAAACCCATTCTGTGAGGGGGATGGGATAAATAAAGCCTGCGTTCAACAATTTTTCAACTTCTGCCTTAATTGCAGCGGCTTTACGAGGATGCATTGGGCGTAAGCATTGGCGCACGGGCTTTGCACCAGGGTAGGTTGGAATCTCATGCACTATGATACTGGGATCAATCCCAGGAATTTCCTCGTAAGACCAGGCGAACACATCTCTGAATTCTTTAAAAAGATCAGTATAGACTTGTATCTCATCAGGAGAACAAGTCACTCCCACGTGTATATTCTCAATGATCCTCGGTTTAACGGAGATGCTGATTGGGATGGTTTGAGTGATATTACTCAGATTTCCCTCCGAAAGAACCTCGTGCATCAAAATGGGCGTTTGTAGAGGAGGAGTAGAAACCAGAGATGCATAACGCTCTAGACAATCCGTCATTGCCCCCAAGCTAGGCATGAAAGAGGAGCGATGATGTCCATCGCTCCAAGGCAGCTCCTCAAGAGACATTGTTTCAATAATGGCTTCATCGGAAGGAAAAGTCTCTTTGAGAGGATCAGGTGAATCGGCCTGACCAAGCCAGGGGGATTGAGAGTAGACATCTAGAGCCATGCTCAAAGGAGCATGCTGAGGAGGTGGAGGATCAAATGCAGCAACAATTTCACAATAGCTAATCTCTACTGGAGTCAAAGGCATCGATTCTCCAAACTCAAACACCTACTCAGGTGTAGGGATGAGCCAGGGGTCATCAGACCTGGAAATCATGTTAAATTGAGTGGTGTGCGATGGTGGTGCGGGAAAAATACCCATGAGGACGGGGTCTTTGAAGAGACCGGGTCCTACACTGTCAGGGGGATTTGGGTTTTGATCCACGTATGGTACGTTGTTCTTGGAGGTGGAGGTGAAGAAGGACAACTGATCCACCGTGACAATTTTTCCCTCGTGAGGGAACTTAAGAAGTCGAAAGAAGGTGGACGACATGCATAGCATGGCATGGGTCCAGATGTGGCCAAGAAGTATATTTTAGTTGAGCCTGGTGTCCACTACTTCTACTTCTACGTTGACAGTCTTCCCCTGTAAAGTGATCGCTAAACTCTCGAGAACACCCAGGGGTTTGGATTCCCGACCATCAAATGCCTCGAGGGCATTGGGAGAGGACGAAAGGGCCGGAGAGCCAATGGACTTCCAGCAAGCGGATGACATGATGCAGGTAGAAGCACCTTCATCCAAAACGGCCCTATGGATGTTCAGACCATTGATCCCGACTTGAATAACAAGAGCGATCTAATGTGGAAGTCGGGGGGTGAAATTCTCTAAATCGAAGGTGAGAAGACTCGAATCAGAGGGATCGATGCCACTGATTGCAAACAATAAAGCCTTCCGTTGCGAAGGACATATTTGAATAAATTCTAGCGCAGACATAGCAGAAGGCGCCTGTGCCAAATCCTCAACAATACTGTAGTGCTGAGCGGCACGGGCATTCGGATTATAAGAAGATCTTCATAAAACACCTTTAGAAGGTGGCTTCACAACAGGTTTAGGAGTAGGCTTCTCGATTTCCAACGAACCGGAGACAGGTGGGGGAGGTGGTCCATCCACAACTACCTTCCCAGGTGCCTGCCATGATTCGTTGTAAGCCTTCGAACGTGTGGCAACAGAGATGGGTGCAGCAGCATTCATCATAAAAACTTGGGACCCAAATGGTGCAGATGGTGAAGGTTGTTCAACCATCTGGGTCTGCTGAGACGGGAATGGCTCTTTAAGAACTGTCGGAGTCCCTTTTGAGCCTTTGAGAAGTTGACTAACTTCGGATCGTCGTGGAAAATCCTTAGTATAATGGTCTCCTTCACAAATGAGGCAGGGGTACTTCGGTTTACGTTGAGAACCATCCTCAATACGAGATTTGGATTCTGGCTTTAGGGCGTCAGATTTGGATTTACCTTTGCCCTTCTTTTTCCCTTTGGAGGCTTTCTCCATAGGATTAGCCTGAACGGCATTAACCTCCGCAGTTTTTCCAGAATCGGTAGGGGCGGGAGGAGAAAAAATGTTGGATGAGTTAGACTTCTGCTTCCCATTCAAAGATTTCTTCGAATTCTGAGACACATAATCAATGACACCATCTACTGTAGGGGTAGGTGGAGCCTTAGAGGTTCCGGACCGTGGAGCATCAGGTAAGATATCATAAAGCGTGCCTGACTGAGAATATACAAGATCCAGATATTGGGCATGCACAATGGCTTGTTCCTCCGTCACACACGCTCCCATGGCAATATCTTGGGCAATTTTGTTCACGAAGGAGGTGGTGAACCAGTGAGTTAGTATCTGATCAGGTATATGAAACTTGATCAGTCTACGATGGCGCCGCCACTCATGAATGTGATCAGAAATGTGAGTGGCCTTGTCCTGCTTCAAATAAGTCAGGAGGTGCGTACCGGATTCATAACGAACCAGTAACTGAAAGTGTGTCAGAAAAGCCATGGCTAAGGAATTGAAATCTTGGAAGATGCCACGGGATAACTCGATGTATCACTTAGCAGCAGCTCCAGTCAAAGTGCGCTGGAAGAGGCGCAGACAAATTGAATCATCGACCCAAGAGTTAGATGAACACCAAAGATGATACGTCATCACATGTGCTTGGGGGTCCTCCCCAGCTTTACCCTCAAACTTGGGGCAATCACCTGGTATCTTGGTAGGAACCGGAGGCCAATAAGGATTATGTAAAATTGGATCATTGGTCAATTTTGAAACATCCGGAAACTCTAAGGTGGCCAGGAACGGCAATGGCGGATTGACCGGCATGCCAGGCCCGGGATGAGGGCCGGTACCTGTACTCCACACTGGTTGTGAATATCCTTGCCCCCATGGGTTCTGTCCCGTAGGATTCTAACTGTAGGGGGTATAGGTCGTATAACCAGACTGATTTGGCTGCTGGTAACCAGTGTGTGGGGCTTGATAACCAGAGTATGGACCCTGATCATATGTCGGCCCAGTGTAAGCAGCATTTGGATTTGGCTGCTGAGTATAGGTGGAACCGGGTGGATGAGGATAATAATGAGAGCCTCGGGGCTGGTTATAATTGATTGAGATTGACCATGAGGATAATAACCGCCCTGAGGGTGAGTCGGCTGCTGATAGGTGGAACCCTGCGGAGCCTGATAACTAGGGCGCAACTGTTGATTTGGCTGCGACATGGAATAAATCGGCTGCTGGGCAGGGTTAATTGAATGAGCGGGTTGCCCTGAGTGAACAGGTTGACCCGGTTGAGCGGGCTGCCCTGAGTGAACAGGTTGACCCGGATAGACAGGCTGCACCAGTTGCGCAGGTTGACCCGATTGTAAAGGAGCCCCAGGTTGTGCCGGATGGGCCGGTTGGCCTGGAGGCGGAACACCAGGTTGTACCGGATGAGTCGGTTGGCCTGGTGGAGGAATAGAGCCAGGTGGTTGCTGGTAACCGGTTTGCCCTGGAGCAGGACCATAGGATGGCCCTGGCTGGTATGCAACGTTGGGAACAACAGGATACTGTGGTTGCATGTGGAGAAGGCTGGATTTGCCCCCCAGGACCATAAACCGGTCTCGTTTGGTACCCCGGCTGAGGTTGCACAGGTTGACCGGAAGGGTTGTAATATTGTCCTTGCAGACTGTACGATGGCCCTTGCTGGCCCGTAGGATAGCCTTGCATGGGCTGCCCCTGTGGGTCATAATGATAGCCAGGTTGGCCCGAAGGTTGGTCTTGGAAAGGTTGCGCTTGCGGGTTATAAGCTTGGTTATAAGGTAAACCTTGAGCATGGAGGTGAGCCTCAGGAGCGGGTAGATGTAAAATGTCCCCGTGCTCATCGTATTGATCTAGAAAAGCATACACGGGTGTACCATCCTGTGCATAGTGCGAAAAATAAGAGCGGTTGGGATCTTGGGAGGATGGTCCAACCTCGGGGTTCGGCTGTTATAGGGACAACCGATACTCCTCCGGAGAGATGTTCTCCGGTATAGCAGTCGCTAAATAAACATCTTCAGGAGGTGGCATAGCCCTCACGGAGGGTGTCGTGACAACGGGTGCAGAGGCGGCCACACAGACAGTGGGCCGAGAGGGTACAGAAGTGACGGGTGTTCGAGGAGACACCCCCAATGAAGGAGCAACCGGCCTCGTAGAAGGCGCTGATAGTCCCATAGAGGCTGCTGCGGAAATGATCTGACCCAAGGATCTATACCCTGCCGGAAATGAGAGATCGGATGACGACATAATAACAGGTTTAGAGTCGTCTCCTGGAAATAATCTCCGAGGAAATAACTGGTAATCTTCACCGGACGTCGGGATTTCCTCACTGGAATCACTCATGGTTGAGCCTGCTGCTAGATCTCGTAATAGACGGCGAGGACTGGGAGGAAAAACAACAGCTATGAAAGGCGAACCCGATGTAAGAGAAAGGAAATCAGCTCCTAATCTCAATTCAGACAAAGGGTCGGAAAAGGGCCAATTGAACTCAACTGGTCCCCCAAAGGGTTGCTCAGAAAGAACCGGTTCCCCGTCAGGAAACTCAAAAACAATGGGCTGCTGTGGTTCAGCAGAGGATTGAGAAACCTCTGACGAATTGTCCGTATAAGGACTACCAGTAGACGAAACTGAAGGTTCCGCCACTGTGGTAGCAACGATAAGAGAAAAATATCAAACACACACACAGGCCGAAAAAGATTCAAGACACAGAATCAAACGGTCAACAAGCAGAATATAACAAGGCGTGTGATCACGTGTGATTAATTTTTTACCACATTGAAAAATAAGAAACTTCACCGTTTCATGTTTTAAGAGTCGAGAAACGGTCGAAAAGGTGACTCTATCTCTTTCAGATTTGACACAAGCGTGAAAGGACAAGCGCTTAGTGATCCTTTCAAATTTAGGGAGTCAGAAAAGATCAAATGACGACTCAGGAATACTAGGCAAAAGGGTGTACCAAATAACCGTGAACTGAAATATACACCTTGGTTCCAATAATGAAAGAGAAATCAACCAAGGACATTCCGTACGTGCAGGCAATCTCCCCGAATGCTGTTTCCAGTGTATCACGGGTATAGGGCGGCAGAGTCGGCTTCCTATGGATAAAGGATTGAAACCTAGTGGGTCTTCCTTTATATACGTGACGGTACGAGGATCACAAGTCCGTACTAGTGCTGTATAAAGCCAAGAGGCGAATGACAGCTACTAGGTTTTAAGACGCTGGAACACGTCTCTAGCCTAGACCTCTAAATGTGTTTCGTTAGATTTCAATGCTGCCTTAGTGTAAATTGAGTAAATTTTAAAGTTTATCTTCAATTACGTTTCAGTTTTCAGGCCCTAACGAATGTGATGTCTGAAAAATCTCCTAAATGCAAAACTGCATGCCACAGTATGTCATTTCGTTCGATGAAAGCTAGCTATAGAAGAGTTAAGAGCTTTTTACACAAACAAAATGATCGGAGGACAACCAGTAATATCTCTAATGCAGCTACTGAAACTAAAAACTTTTCATTCAAAGTCACTAATTACTAATAACACCGAAAATATTTTAATTTGCATTAATCAATCAAAAGAAAAAGATATTTTTTTATTTATATTTTCAATGTTTGATAGCTAGATGCACTAAACAAATTGAAAACAAATGAGAAGCAATTTGAGAAATGATAATAAGAGAGAAAAACAAGAAGATTTCACTCAATGGCACAAACAATCAGATCTCAAATCGACCAGAAGTCTCTCAAAACCAAGAAAAGTCCCAAAGACACCAATGAGCCGTGTAATCTAGGCCCAAAATGAAGCAAAGCAAAATTCGAATGAAAACAAAATCAGTCACTCAAAAAGCACAATAAGATGATAGACAACTGTCAAACGAATGAAAGGAAGCAATCCCAAAGTTGAATGAACGAACGAAAACCAAAAACTCCCAAGGGAGGCTCGATTCACAAAAGCACCTAGATGCCCTAGGGCTCGAATGCAAAATCGAAAGAAATAGGCAAACAACCAAAGGATGGAGGTTACAATCAGTCAAAATAGGCTCCAGTACACTCAAACAACCAAAAAAACAATATCAAAATCACAAGCCAGTCTCAGAAAGCATGAAACACAGTAAACCCTAATAGCTCACAGGATTGGCGCGACTGTGAGCTTGAAATTAGTGCCAGAAAGGCAATGGCGCGGGTGATACACAGGCAACCTGCGCCAATGGGTGCGACTGTCACGCCGAAAAGTGCGCCAGCCAAGTTTACTATGGGAAAATGAAAGACAATCAATCTCAGACACAGACAAGTGATAGCAAGGCTAAAACAAAGCCAAACAAATAGGCAAAACAGTCCAAAGAGCTGACCAAGCAAGCAAGGCCAAGAAATTGACCGAAAAGAGAAGACAATACTCCAAGTTGTTCAGTTCGTAAACTAAACCGGAGATTGAATGAAGCAGCGTTGATCTACTCTGCTAATGCAGAGCAAAAGCGTTTCGAAGGCTATCTGGCTGCACTTCAGGCTCCGTCTATAGCTTACAAATCAAACAACAAGCTGAGTCCCCAGCGGAGTCGCCAAATTGTTGAAGAGGTAAATCCCCTCTGCGGACAGAGGCGATCCCTACTAGCCCAGATCGGGTCTAGCAACAATCAAACACGCTACAGTGCAGGTTCCTAATTGCAAATAAACCGACTTGCGATGAAGGCTTACCTGGAATCCAACGCTGTCGTTTGTAGAAGAGGTGGTGCTCCCGTTCCTTTGCCCTGGCAGATCACAATCCTCACGATCTCCGTGATCGGACACCTGCACATGCAAGAAAAAACACAAACGCAAGCATAAAATCCAGTGCATACAACTATATATCAGTCGAAGAGGATATAACTCATGAACATGATCAAGAACAAGAGTGGAACCATAACCGATAGTCGCTTATCATTAAAGAGTCAAAAGAAGAATACAACCATAGCTTCGATGCAACACTCTCCTTTAGCGGGTCGTCAGCACAACATGTCTCGATAAAGCCTGTCAGGGATGGGACAAGCCTCTCTCTCTGGATACTTGGCAATAGTCTCCTTGCTTGGATTTGGCCTTAAGGGAATCAAGAAGGCTCTTGCAGCATAAGGATGTGAAAGCTCTTGGGAACTAGCTTGCAAAGGAGATGAGCAAGATTTTATAGATGGAGGAAGGGGAGTTGGGATCCCTATAATTATGGGATTGGCCCTATCATCAAGGAAGCTTCCATGAGAGGTGGCAAACCACTTCCTCTCTATGGAAATTTGTAGCCAAACCTCCCAACTCAAGATAGATATCAGTCTAGGAATTTGTTAGGACGAAACTTCTGCCATTTATTTTTAAAAAACACCTCTTAATATGGTTGGTGTGGGTGCGGCTCTATGACAGAGCGCCAATTGGCGCGCCCTCTTTGGAGGATTTTCCCCCTTGGCGCGAGGGCTGAACTATGGAACCACGCCAATAGAAAAAGAGCTAATTTTAGGGTTTTTTGCAGGGAGATGTCTTCAGGGCAATGAAAGCTCATCTTCAGAGGGATGCAATGAAAGTATTTTCAAGTCTTGTCTCTGCTCACAGGTCACGGAATGAGCCCTCCAATGTGCGGGATGGGGAATGGCAGGGACGGTGACAAATTGCTGTGTAACACAGCCCGAAAAAGGGGTAAACGTATACTGGGTAGATGTCGTTTCGTGTCCACTTTAACGAGATCGAAACGACAAGGAACTCGACAATCTTTTCATGTTTAGAGAGTCATAAAAGAGCTAAAATATGACTCCAAAATGACTTTTTCTTGTATTTACCGAGTCTGAAAAAGTATAAAATACAACTTGTGTCACCGTTTAGGCCGCATAAAGACCTGTTGCTACACAGAAAGGCAAGTGTAAAACCCATTTTCGACAAAATATATTAAAATATTAATAAAAAATGACTTTTAAAACCTATTTAGATTTCAAAAAGTTATTAATAAGTCTCAAATGGTAAAAACAAAATTACTTTTACTATTTACCTCATTGGAGAGCAATAGTGGTCCATTTGTGTGTAAAATTCTGACGGCGAATACGACTGATCCGGGCTACCATTCAGATCCTCGTTTGTTCCAGGTAAGAGGCGCTTCCTTGAACTCCATTTTGATCCATTTTATAGATATTTCCATTGCAGATTGGGCTTCTGTGGAAGATTTTTAAAATTTTAGGGCTCCGCCCATTGGCGCGGGTATCGGGCACGGACCCGCGCCAATGCCCTTTTGCATACAAAGGGGTCGCGCCAATGGCGCAACGCGGTTTTTCCGTTTTAAATTTCCAAACAGAGAACAATCCAATGGATTTTTCCATGTAACAGAGGTCTAATCAAGGGTTTTTGATCATGTTGATGCATGTAACCAAACACAATGGTCATCGAATGGAAGGAAAGGGAGCATGGAGAAGAGGATGAACTAGCCATGGAGAATGAGGCCTGTATGAATGCACTTAAGAACTGTGGACTCAAGAAGTTCTTCCTAACACCCTGCTTACGAGCTCAACCTGAGCTCCTATAGTACTTGGTGAGTATTTGGGACGAAAATGAAGGAGTGTTCAAACTTCGGGACCAAGTGCTGGAACTGGAGGTTTCTGATGTATACTTCATAACCAGACTGTCGCGTAGAGGTCCAGTGCCCATCTTGATAGGCAGCATACCATCTGGTGAAAAGATGGAGCAGGTAATGGCGAGGTTGTGCCCAAGGGCACTGACCAGATCAGGAAGCGGGAAGGTGGATATCCACACTATCGAGGATCTAGCACTGAGAGTAGTGCTACACACCATCACATGAGCTGCGGGATCGCAAGCTCCACACGAGGCCACCAAGGCCCAACTCCTATTAGCCTCTGAGTGTATGAATCATACACTATTTGATTGGGCTACAGCGCTGAAAACCAATATCAAGAGGCAGCTTACAAAGTGCAAGCAAGCCAAGCTGAAACAGTTTGGCTACGGTTCCATTTTGGTATCGTTCATCCTGGAACGATTACCAATATTTCAGGGCCAAGGGGCCATTGTTGCTGAGCCGATACCAAGAGAGCCAAGGATGGCTCGCTGGGAAGCACTTATGCCCAGATCAGGAGGAGGCCAACAGATGTCCTAGAGGCCGGAGTTTTTTGGATGGTTATGGCGGCAGCTAATCGTGGTCGAGGATTGGCCCTATGCCGGGACCGATTTCACCGGAGACCCAGACCTTCCGCTCCCGGAGGGGGATGACTGGGATGAAGAGTTGGGTATGACCTCTCTTTTTTATTTTTATGTTTTATGATTTTTTTTTGGTAATACATGTCCGTTCTAATAACAGTTGTTATGTGTATGCATATGTCGGCCCAGAGAGACCCGCGGGCATGTCGCCCATTGCGCGGAGAACCCATGCTGATCATGACCCTCAGGCTGAGGGTGGCGAGGGAGGTGAACTGATTCAGAACCTGGAGGGCATTGCCTGGGGGATCCCAGACTATGCATGGCTAGCAGATGTTCCGCTAGCATACCAGCGACACACTGTGGGGGTGCCCAATCGCCTGCACCAATTACTGAGACACTTAGTGCGCGCGGTAGCATGTTACCACGAGCACCATGCGGATTAGACACCTAGGGCTTCTTTCATGCATATTTTTTGAGAGACATGTCGTCTCCGGATGTATTAAGATGAACATGTATATTTTTGATTTTATGTGATGCACACTATGTAAACATTTCGACACATATATATATACATACCTATTTCTGGATGGATCTTCTCACATGTGATGATGTTTTATAAATTGCGCAAATGTCTATCTAAAACCAAATTAGCTACTACATCTGTTAATGTATTCATATGTCTGGGTATGTGCTGATATGTAATATAGTCAAAATTTCTTTCCAGCAGACGAATACACAAATACAAACGTAAAATGGATGGATTCCTTACTGAATAATGCCCGTTAAGTTGTAATACTACAAGTTGTGAGGCTAGATACACAAGTAATTCACGAATGCCGAGGTCCACAGCCTCGGTTAATAATTCCAATACAGTACTATATTCTGCGATATTATTTGTAGGAGGACCCAGACACACACCTTGTAGGTTAGCCAACTCACCAGCAGGATCATAGATTACCCACGCTGCTGAAGACAGATTCCTGGTACTGCGGGAGGCACCATCCGCGAAACCCACAAACAGAGTAATGGACATCTGCACAATCAGGAAGACCCGATCAGCAGAAAGATGCTTACATCGCACACCACACCACACATGCACACAAATGAATATACACACCTATGTACACACACCACACCAAAAATAACTTCAAGCGTAGTATTTCTTAAGGTACAACCCATTTCTAGGCTGCGCCAGCGGAACTCCTTCATAATCAATGAGCTCATAAGCCCCATTCTTCAATACTCATTTTACTATATAGGGCCCATGCCACATGGGTTGGAGCTTTCTTGCCCCAAGCTTGGTCGTACAGGAGGACAAGGTCCCCTTTGACAAAGGAACGTGGAGAGACAGATTGATCAAAGTGTGCTTTGACTCGCATTTTCTGTACTTCAAGGACTAAAGCAGCCAAGCGACGGGTTTCATCCAACCATTCCAAGTACAAGAGACGCTCTTCTTCAGGAGAAGTATTGGGCAAAAGTTCCACAGCTATCTTTAAGGAAGGAATTTCGCACTCAACCGGAAGAGTCGCTTCCAGACCATACACCAACTGGAATGGTGTGAATCCGGTCGCACTCTTTGTTGATGTCCGGTATGCCCATAGAGATGAGAAAAATTGGAGGTGCCAATTGGACTTATGAATTCCAACTGTTCGTTGAAGCATTGTGACCAAAACCTTGTTGACAGCCTCAACCTGGCCATTTGCCTGAGGGTAATATGGCATTGAGCTATCGTGTCGTAAGCCCAACCTTGATGTGAGCTTGGCCATCATGTAATCTCGAAAGTCAGTACCGTGATCGGTAAAAATGGCCTGAGGGACCCCGAAACGTGCAATGATATGGTTGAGGCAGCTATCCTACCATCAGGGGCTAGTGTAGGCATCGCTTCGGCCCACTTAGTAAAGTAGTCGACAGCGACGATTATATATGCATGCCCCCCGGCCAAATGAGGGTTACAAGTCATAAAATATATGCCCCATTTTGCGAAAGGGCCGACGGTAATGACAGGATGCAGAGGGAGGGGTGGCGCGCGCATCTTGCGCTGAAAAACCTGGCACGCGTGATATTTGCGGACTGTAACAATACAGTCTTTGAGGATTGACGGCCAGAAGTAACCCACACGCAGAATCTTCTAGGTGGTGGCATATCCATACATGTGACTGCCACAGGCGCCACTGTGACAGTCATTTAAGACTCGTTCGGCCTCTTCCAAAGTCAGACATCGACAGAGCACCGAATCTACTCCAACTCGGTATAATGTATCTCCTACAATGCAGTAGGGTTGAGACTAATGCCAAATCTGACGTCGAGCATCTTTGGTCAACTCAGAGTGAAAGGATGACGTCTGAAGATACACTAGAATATCACCATACCATGGGTCACGGGTGCTGATAAGGAAGATAGTTTCGTCTGGTATATGTTCTTTAGAATGAGATGGGGGGGAGTCTGTCGGGAGGGAGAAAATAAGATCCGCGAAAACCAGTGATTTAGTTGACTTATCAGTAGTGAACTCTAGGTCGAACTCCTGAAGGATAACGATCCATTTGGAGTATTTCCCCCCCAGTAATTGTCGAGAAAGAATATATGTCATGGGGTTGCAATCCGAAACCATGGTTACGGTACGCAACAGGATGTAGTGGCAGAAACGTTGCACAACTTGTACAGCTGCTAAAGCTAGCTTCTCGACGTGAGCGTACCACGTTTCTATGTCGAGAATATTTCACGATAGATAGTAAACAACGTGTTCATTTCCATCGTCATCATCCTATACCAGAACCATAGCTATGGTGCTAAAGGCAGCAGCCAAGCATAGAGTGAAATCATGGTGATAGTTTGGAGGCCGAAGCAACGGAGCATTAACCAGTAATGTATTCAGCTTCTCAAAGGATTGTTGAGCAATGTCGTCCCAATGAAAGGGAACGTTCTGCTTTAAAAGACGTGTGAATCCTTTGGCCACTTTTGCGTAGTTCGGTATAAAGCGTCGTAGGAAGTTAGCTTTTCCCTGCAAACTCTGCAATTGATATAACGAAGAGGGTGATGGGAGATTGACAATGGCCTCGACCTTTAAGGGGTCGAGGCGAGTCCCATCCTTGGAGACTATGAACCCCAAAAGATGGCCAGAATCCACGCAAAAGACGCATTTATGAGGATTGAGCTGGATATTTTAACGTCGGCAGCGAAGGAAAATATGGCGGAGGTGTTCTGGGTGGTCCTCTCGCCGAGATGAATGAGTTGGAAAATCGTCCAGATAAGGCTGAACGATATGGTGTATGTCATGGAACGCGTAAGACATAGCACGCTGGAAAGTAGCTCCAGCGTTCTTCAAGCCGAATGGGAGCTTTTTATAAGAAAAATTACCCCACGGATAGATGAATGCAGTCTTGTGTTGGTCAGCAGGTAGAATATTTATCTGATTATACCCGGAAAAGCCGTCCATCAAGGAATAAATCTCACTCCCAGCACATTCGTCAATGATTTGATCTATGAAAGGAGTGGGGTAATTGTCTTTTGGACAGGCCCGGTTAATATCTTGGTAATCAATACAAACTCTAATAGTGCCCTATTTCTTATCTACAGGGACAATGTTGGAGACCCATTCTATGAGTGGAATCCAGTAAATGAAGCCCGCGTTCAGAAGTTTTTCAACTTCTTCTTTAATGGCAGCGACTTTGCGAGGATGCACCAGGCGCAAGCGTTGGCGCACGGGTTTCGCACTAGGATAGGTAGGAATCTCGTGCACTACTATGCTAGGATCAATCCCGGGCATTTCCTCATAGGACCAGGCGAACACGTCTCTGAATTCTCGAAAAAGGTCAGTATAAACTCGTATCTCATCAGGAGAACAAGTCACTCCCACGTGTATTTTCTCAACTATCGCCGGTTTAACGGAGATGTCGATTGGAATGGTTTGAGTGATGTTGCTCAAGTTTCCCTCTGAAAGCACCTCATGTGTCAATATGGGCGTCTGGAGAGGTGGAGTGGGAATCTGAGATGCAAAACGCTCTAGAAAATTTGACATTGCCCCCAAGCTAGGCATGAATGAGGAACGATGATGTCCATCGCTCCAAGGCAGCTCCTCAAGAGACATTGTTTCGACAATGGCTTCATCAAAAGGGAAAATCTCTTTGAGAGGATCAGGCGAGTCGGCCTCGCCGAGCCAGGGGGATTGAGAATAGATGTCTAAAGCCATGCTCAAAGGAGCATGCTGAGGAGGGGGAGCATCAGATGTGGCGACGATTTCACAGTAGTTAATCTCGATCGGAGTTAAGGGCATCAATTCTCCAAACTTAGCCACCTGCTCAGGCGTAGGGATGAGCCATGGGTTGTCAGACCTAGAGATCATATTAACTTGAGTGGTGTGTGGTGGTGGTGCGGGAAAAAAACCCATGAGGACGGGGTCCTTGAAGAGATCGGGTCATACACTGTCAGGGGGATTTGGGATCTGATCCACGTACGGAACATTGTTCTCGGAGGTAGAGGTGAAGAAAGACAACTGATCCACAGTAATGAATTTTACCTCGTGAGGGAACTTAATAAGTCGAAAGAGGGTGGATGACACGCATAACATGGCGTGAGTCCAACTGCGGCCGAGAAGTATATTGTAGTTAAGCTTGGCGTCAACTAATTCTACTTCTACGTTGACTGTCTTCGCCTGTAAGGTAATCGCTAAACTCTCAAGAACACCCAGGGGTTTCGATTCCTGACCATAAAATGCCTCTAGGGAATTAGGAGATGATGAAAGGGCCAGAGAGCCAATGGCCTTCCAGCAAGCGGACGACATGACACAGGTAGAAGCACCTTCATCCACAACGGCCCTATGGATGTTAAGACCGTTGATCCCGACTTGAATAACAAGAGCGATCTAATGTGGAAGTCGGGGGGTAAAGTTCTCTAAGTCGAAGGTGAGAAGATTAGAATCAGTGGGATCGATCCCACCAATTTCAGACAACAAAGCTTTCCGTTGTGATGGGAAAATTTGAAGAACTTCCAATGCAGACATGGTAGAAGGCGCCTGTGCCAAATCCTCAACAATACTGTAGTGCTGAGCGGCACGGGCATTCGGATTGTAGGAAGATCTTCGTAGAACACCTTTAGAAGGTGGCCTCACAACAGGTTCAGCAGTAGGCTTCTCAATCTCCAACGAACCGGAGACAGGTGGGGGAGGTGGACCATCCACAACTGCCTTCCCAGGTGCTTGACGCGATTCGTTGTAGTCCTTCGAACGTGTAGCAATAGAGATAGGTGAAACACCATTCATCATAAAGACCTGAGACCCAAATGGTGCAGATGGTGAAAACTGTTCAACCATCTGGGTTTGTTGAGACGGGAACGGTTCTTTAAGAACTGCCGGAGTCCCTTTGGAGCCTTTTAGAAGTTGACTAACTTCAGATCATCATGGACAATCTTTTGCATAATGATCTCCTTCACAAATGAGGCAGGGGTACTTCGGTTTGCGTTGGGAACCGTCCTCGGTACGAGGTTTGGACTCTGGCTTCGGGGTGTCGGATTTGGATTTACCTTTGCCCTTCTTTTTCCCTTTAGAGGCTTTCTCCGTAGGATTGTCCTGAACAGCATTAACCTCCACAGTTTTGCCAGAATCAGGAGGAGCAGGAGGAGCAGAATTATTGTATGAGTTGGAATTCTGCTTCCCATTCGAAGATTTATTCGAATTCTGAGACATGGAACCAATAACACCATCCACCGCCGTGGTAGGTGGAGCTTTAGAGGTTCCCGACCATGGAGCATCAGGAAAAATATCATAAAGCGTGCTGGACTGAGAGTATACTAGATCCAGATATTGGGCACGCGCTATGGCTTGTTCTTTCGTCACGCACGCTCCCATAGCAATATCTTGAGCGATTTTGTTAACGAAGGACTTGGTGAACCAATGAGTTAGTATCTGATCAGGTATATGGAACTTGATCAGTCTACGACGACCTCGCCACTCATGAATGTGATCAGAAATATGGGTGGCTTTGTCCTACTTCAAAGAAGTCAGGAGGTGTGTCCCGACTTTGTAGTGAACTGGTAATTGAAAGTGAGTCAGAAAAGCTATGGCTAACGTATTGAAATCTTGAAAGATGCCACGGGATAATTCAATATACCACTTAGCGGCAGCGCCAGTCAAAGTGCGCTGGAAGAGGCATAGACGAATTGAATCGTCCACCCAAGAGTTGGATGAACACCAAAGATGGTAAGTCATCACATGAGCTTGGGGATCCTCCCCAGCTTTACCCTCAAACTTAGGGCAATCACCGGGCACCTTGGTAGGAACCGGAGGCCAATAAGGATTGTGCAAAATTGGATCATTCGTTAATTTCGAAACATCCGGTAATTCCAAGGTAGCCAGAAACGACAATGGTGGATTGGACGGCATACTTGGCCCTGGATAAGGACCAGTACCTGTACTCCACGTTGGTTGAGAATAACCTTGTCCCCAGGGGTTCTGTCCCATAGGATTCTGACTGTAGGGGGTATAGGTCGTGTATCCAGCTTGATTCGGTTGCTGGTAACCAGCGTACGGGGCTTGATAACCAGAGTATGGACCCTGATTGTAAGTCGGCCCTATGTAAGCAGCATTTGGATTTGGTTGCTGAGTATAGGTGTAGCCAGGTTGCTGAGAGAAATAGTTAGAACCTTGGGGCTGGCTATAATTCGGTCGATACTAACCATGAGAATAGTAACCGCCTTGAGTTCGAGTGGGCTGTTGATAGGTGGGACCCTGCTGAGCCCGATAATTAGGGCGCGGCGGTTGATTTGGCTGCGGCATTGAATAAGTCGGCTGTTGGGCAGGGTTGACAAAATGTGCAGGATGGCCTGGCTGAACAGGCTGACTTGGCTGAGCGGGCTGCCCTGGATAAACAGATTGACCCGGATAAACAGGTTGTGCCGGTTGTGCAGGTTGTCCTGGCTATTGAGCAGCACCAGGTTGTGCTGGATGGGCCGGTTGGCCTGGTGGAGGGACACCAGGTTGTGCCGGATTGGCCGGTTGGCTTGGTGGCAGGAAACCAGGTTGTGCCAGATGGGCCAATTGGCTTGGTAGAGGAATGGAGCCAGGTGGTTGCTGATAATCGGTTTGACCCGCAGCAAGACCATAAGATGGTCCTGGCAGATGTGAAATGTTGGGACCAAGAGGATACTGCGGTTGCAAAGGTTGAGAAGGTTGGACTTGCTCCCCAGGACCGTATACCGGCCCGGGTTGGTACCCCGGTTGACCTGTGAGTCCTTGAGGTTGCCCAGTTGGGACTCCAGGGAGAGGCTGCACGAGTTGACCGGAAGGGTTGTAATACTGTCCTTGCGAACCGTATAATGGCTCTTGCGGGCCTAGAGGGTAGCCTTGTATGGGTTGTCCCTGCGGGTCATAAGGATAGCCAGGCTGGCCCGAAGGTTGGCCTTGAAAAGGTTGTCCTTGCGGGTTAAAAGGTTGTCCAGCCTGGTTATAAGGTAAACCCTGAGCATGAAGTTGAGCCTCAGGAACAGGTAAACATAAAGGGTTCCCATGCTCATCGTACTGATATGGAAAAACGTACACGGGTGTACCATCCTGTGCATAATGCGAAAAGTACGAGTGGTTGGGATCTTGAGAGGACTGTCCGACCTCGGGATTTGACTGTTGCAGAGACAATCGATACTCCTTCGGAGAGATGTTCTCCAACATAGCAGATGCTATGTAGATATCTTCGGGAAGGGATGTGGTCCTTACGGACTGGGTAGTAACGGCGGGTGCAGATGCGGCCACACAAACAGTGGGCATGGAGGGTACAGAAGTAACCTGAGGGGATGATGTAACAGGTGTCCGTGGAGACATCCCCAATGAAGGAACAACCGGCCTCGTAGAAGGAGCTGATACCCCCATAGAGGCAGCGGCGGCAATGATCTGACCCAAGGATCTACACCCGGCGGGTAATGAGGGACCAGGGGATGACATAACAGATGGTTCAGGGTTGTCTCCTGGAAATAATCTCCGAGGAAATAACTGGTAATCTTCATTGGACGTGGGTATTTCCTCGCTAGATTCACTCATGCTTGAGCCTGTCGCTAGATCTCGTAATAGACGGTGAGGACTAGGAGGAATAACAACAGCTATAAAAGGCGAACCCGATGTAAGAGGAGGGAAATCTTCTCCTACTCCCAATCCAAACCAAGGGTCGGAAGAGGGCCAATTGAACTTAACTGGTCCTCCAAAGGGCTACTCAGACAGAACCGGTCCCCCGTCGGGAAACTCAGAAATGATGGGCTACTGAGGTTCAGCAGAGGACTGAGAAGCCTCTGATGAATCGTCCGTATATGGACTACCAGTAGATGAAACAGGAGGTTCCGCCACTATGACAACGATGACAAAAGATCAAGAAAAACACACACGGGTTGAAAAAGAGTCAAGACACACAATCAAACGGCCAAAAAGCAAAATCTAACAGGGCGTGTGATCGCGGGTGATTAATTTTACCACATTGAAACTTAGAAACTTCACCGTTTCATGTTTTAAGAGTTAAGAAACGGAAAAAAGGTGACTCTATCTCTTTTAGTTTTGAAGCAAGCGTGAAAGGACAAGCGCTTGGTGATCCTTTCAAATTTAAAGAGTCAGAAATGATCAAATGACTACTCAAGAATACTACGTAAAGGGTGTACCAAATAACCGTGAACTGCAATATACACCTTGGTTTCAAAAATGAAAGAGAAATCAACCAAGGACTTAACGTACGTGTAGGCAATCTCCCCGAATGCTGTGTCCGGTGTATCACAGATATAGGGCGGCAGACTCGGCTTCCTATGGATAAAGGATAGAAACCTAGTGGGGTCTCCCTTTATATACTCGACGGTACGGGGAGAACAAGTCCGTACTAGTGCTGTCTAAAGCCAAGAGGCGAACGACAGCTACTAGGTTTAAAGACGTCGGAACACGTCTCTAGCCTAGACCACTAAATGTTGCGTTAATGTTTCAATGCTGCCTTAGTGTAAATTGAGTAAATTTTAATGTTTATCTTTAATTACGTTTCAGTTTTCAGGCCCTAGCGAGTGTGATGTCACAAAATCTCCTAAATGCACACTATATGCCACAGTATATCATTTAATTCGATGAAAGCTAACTACGAGAGAGTTGAGAGCTTTTCACATAAAAAAAATGATCAGAAAACAACCAACAAAGCCTCTAATGTAGCTAATGTAACCAAATTTTTTTCTCTCAAAGTCACTAATCACTAATAACACCGAAAATATTTTAATTTGCACTAACTGATCAAAAGCAAAAGAGTTTTTTTTTTAATATTTTCAATATTTAATAGCAATAAGAACTAAACAAAATGAAAACTAATGAAGAGAAATTTGAGATGCGATAGTAAGAGAGAAAAAATGAGCAAATCACTCAATGAAAAACATGCAATCAGACCTCAAATTGACAAAAAAGTCCCTCAAAACCAAAAGAATCCCAAGGACTCAAATGGACCATGTAATCTAGGCCCAAACGAGGAAAAGCGAAATCCGAATGAATAAGAGAACAAACACTCAAATAACACAATAAAGTGATAATCAATCGCTAAACGAATGTAAAGAAGCAATCACAAGGTCGAATGAACCGATAGAAACCCAAAACTCCCAAGGGAGGCTCGACACACAAGAGGACCTAGATGCCCTAGGGCTAGAAAGTGAAATCGATGGAAACGGGCAAACAACCAAAGGACGAAGGTCACAGCCAGTCAAACAAGGCTCCAGAACACTCAAACAAGCGAAAAAACAAGGCCAAAGTCACAGATCAGTCTCAGAAGGCTCAAAACAAAGAAAAACCTAATACCTCACAGGATTGGCGCGACTGTGAGGCTGAAATTAGCGCCAGGATGGAATTGGCGCAGGTGATACACAAGAAACCTGCGCCAATGGGTGCGACTGTCAAGCTGAAAAGCGCGCCAGTCAAGTTAACTATGGGAAAAAATAAAAAAGAGCAGTCCAGACACAGACCAGTGATGACAAGGCCAAACAAAATTCAAACAAACAGAAAAAAAAACCCAAAGAGATGACCAAGCAAGCAAGGTCAAGAATCAACCGAAAATAGAAGATGACACTCCAAGCGTTCAGTTCATAAACTAAACCGGAGATTGACTAAAGCAGCGTTGATCTACTTCGCTAATGTAGAGCAAAAGCGTTTCGAAGGCTATCTGGCTAACTTCAGGCTTCATCTGTAGCTTACAAAGTAGAACAACAACAAGCCAACGATCCCCAGCGGAGTCACCAATTTGTTGTGGAGGTAAATCCCCTCTGCGGACAGAGGCGATCCCTACTAGCCCAGACCGGGTCTAGCAACAATCGTTCATGCTATAGCACAGGTTCCTAATTGCAGATAAACCAACTAGCGATGAAGGCTTACCTGGAATCCAACGCTGTCGCTCGTAGAGATGGTAGCGCTCCCATTCCTTAGCTCTGGCAGATCACAATCCTCACGATCTCCGTGATCAGACACCTGCACACGCAAGAAACAAAACAAACACAAGCGTAAAATCCAGTGCATACAACTATATGTCAGTCAGATAAGACATAACTCATGATCATTATCAAGAACAAGAGTGGAACCATAACCAATAGTCGCTTATCATTAATTAATCAAAAGAAGAATACAACCATAGCTCTGACGCTGAATTCTCCTTCGGAGGGTCGTCAGCAGAATGTGTCTCGATAAAGCCTGTAAGGGATGGGACAAGCCTCTCTCTCCGGATGTGTCGACAATGATCTCCTTGCTTGGATTTGGCTTTAAGGGAATGGATCAAAGCTCTTGCAGCATTAGGCTCTTGGGAACTTGGAGAATAGCTTGCAAATGAGATGAGCAAGCTTTTATAGATGGAGGAAGGGGAGTTGGGATCCCTATAATCATGGGATTGGCCCTATCCTTAAGGAAGCTTCCATGAGAGGTGACAAACCACTTGCTTTACATGGAGATTCAGAGCCAAACCTCCCAACTCAAATTAGATACCAGTTCCTGGATTAGTTAGGACGAAACTTCCGCCATTTATTTTTAAAAAACACTCCTTAAAATGGCTGGCGCGAGTGCGACTCTGGGACAGAGCGCCAATTGGCGTGCCCTCTTTGAAGGATTTCCCCCATTGGCGCGGGTAATGAACTGGCTACCTGTGCCAATGCAAAAAGGGGTGTTTTTAGGATTTTTCACAAGGAGTTGTCTTCAGGGCAATGAGAGTACATGTTTAGGGGAATTCCATGAAAGTGTTTTCAAGTTATGTCACTGCTCACAGGTCATGAAATGAGCCCTCCAATTGTGCGGGATGGGGAATTGCAGGGACGGTGACAAATTGCTGTGTAAGAGTCAGCCATACAACTATGGACTAGGGTCGAGTGCCATCCATTCCTTCAACAAATCAATTAGGACTTACGACAAAAGGAAGAAGCCTTTGAACAGATCAACGCTACACTACCTACTTTGGTACCAGCGCAATGTTTGGCACAGTTAAAAACCATCAATGATCTCCAGGACGAGATTGAGAAACTTCGGCATAAACAACACATCATGGAAAATTGTCTAAAGCCTTGGCTTGCGATAACCCTCTAACTATCACAAGACATTGATGGCGCAACTAAGCGGCTTAATCAGATTCTTGAAAGCGTTACCACGGAAACTGAAGGACTGACCTCCCAGAAGCTAGTAGATCTGGCACAGAATGACGCTACCCAAATCCAGGAAGTAATCCCTCTGCTCAGTAGTGCTCTTGATACCTTGCGTGCACAAATCGAGGCCGCATCACCGCAGTGACTCGAGATGAGTCACAAGATTGTATTGGGGGACTGTTGGAACAGGGTCTCCTATAAGCTACGAAACTGGTCCATTTTGAATACTTTTGATTAAATTTAGTCTAGCGCAGGGGTTTTGGGGTGGGTCAAAGCCTCGAAAGCATTGTAATGGGTAAAATGGTAAACCAGGGGTTCGAAAACCACGGTTTGCGGACCATAGGAAAGTCTAGACTAGATTATTATAAATAGAGGAACATTTTGTATTGTAAGGTAGAGAAATGAAGAAAAATTGATGTGAATTGTGGTTTAAGCTATCTGTTTGGGTTTTTTGGGAAAGGAATTCTACTGGCTGTGTGCACGGAGATCCAAGTCCAGTTGTGTGCGGACCCTATTGTTGTGTGCGCAGGATGGGAAGGGAATTGTAAGAAGGATTTGGTGAATTAATAAATAACAAAGGTTGATATAGAATTGAATCTATGAGTACTCTTTGTGTGAATCATTGGTAATTACTGCATTATGTGTTTTCTATATTTAAGCTGCGAATATCTGTGGAAGTGTGTTTTCTTTTCTGGATCTGTTCTATTCTATTTATGCAATGTTGTGCTACTAAAAGCATATAATTATAGATCTAGCGCATGTGGATGCGAATAGATACCGAATTGACCCTGCACAGAACAAGGTAATCTGGGTATCACAGGGCCTAGCGCAGCTCTGCTTGCCTTACCTATCCTTTCTCAGGGTGTGGAAACCTGGTTCCAGCACCCACCCATACTACTTCGGGTGAGACTTTGACCTGCGAAAGTAGGTCATTGCTGAAAGGGCCAGTAGTATAGGGGATTTTTGGCAACCTTGCACTCCGAACCTGGGTCAGGACCCCTCGAGCCAACAAAAAATCATATTGTAACCTGAAGCGGTCATGGAAACAAGAACTCGACAACTACGAAATCGATCAATTTTAGAGTATCTCATCAAGTGGAAGAACTTACCCACTAAATATTCTACATGGGAGGATGAGATTTTTATACAGAAGCACCCAGAGCTACTCAAGCGTTGAGGAAAACACTATTTTGAAGGAGAGGGGCATGTTAGGTCCCTATATTACTAGTTTAGCCCCTTATTGTTATTAGTGTAGACCCCTTATTGTTATTACTGTAGCCCCCTCTAACCAAAATAAATTTATTATTGTTCTCTTACATTGTTATTGTTAGGTTCAATTTTTTGAAAATCGCGATCGGGATTAAATCGGCGAGGGGAAAAAATCGGAAAAAATCGAAAGAAGCCGGCGACCATGACAGACGCGGAATGGAACATTCTCGATAGAAAGGCACTCGAAACAGTACGGTTGTGTCTTGCGGCGTCAGTCGCCTTCAATATTTCGAAGGAAACAACAACAGAGGGTTTGATGCAGATGTTGGCGAAACTGTATGAAAAGCCCTCAGCCTCAAACAAGGTATTTATTATGAAACGACTATTTAATATGAAGATGTCGGAAGGTGGATCTGTTGTAGACCATTTAAATGAATTTAATACAGTTACCAGTCAGCTAAGTTCTGTAGGGGTAAACTTTGATGATGAATTTAGAGCTCTGTTATTCTTGTGCTCATTGCCAGAGAGTTGGAATGGTTTAGTAATGGCCATTAGTAACTCTGTCTCTGGATCTAGTACTTTAAAGTTTGATGATGTTGTTGGTGCTATCCTTAGCGAGGAAATGCGACGGAAAAGCTCTAGTGAGACATCGGGTAATGCTTTGAGTGCAGAGTCTAGGGGAAGAAGAATGGAAAGAGGAAAGAGCTCGGGATATCGCAGTAAATCAAGGAAAGGAAGATCCAAGTCCAGATCGGGGATAGTGTGCTGGAATTGCGGAAAGAAAGGACACCTAAAGAAATACTGTAGATCTCGGAAGGGAAAAGAAGGAGACACACAGCAAGAAAACAATCATGAAGCAAATGTGACGGGTGATGTGTTACAAGATGCTTTGATTCTTTCTTTCGAAAATGTTACTGATTCTTGGGTTGTAGATTCAGGGGCTTCATTCCATGCCACACCTGATAAGAAATATTTTCATGACTATGTTCAAGAAGATTTTGGACAAGTTCGTTTGGGTGATGATAAAACCTGTAAAATTGTTGGAATGGGTAAAGTTCTTGTAAAACAACAGAATGGAAACCAATGGCTACTAAAGGAGGTAAGGCATGTTCCAGATCTGAAGAAAAATCTGATTTCAACAGGGCAGTTAGGCAGTGAAGGTTGTGTGACAACTTTCACGGATAAAACTTGGAAGGTCACCAAAGGAGCCCTGGTAATAGCAAAAGGAAAAAAGGTTGTTACATTGTATTTATGCAATGGTATTTCTAATTTTTTTAATGCTTTAACTTCGAAAGGAGCAGATGCAGCATTATGGCATCATAGGCTCGGACAAATGAGTGAGAAGGGGATGAAGATTCTTCACTAAAGAAATTTTTTGCCGGGTTTGAAGAATGTTGATTTAGATTTCTGTGAAAATTGCATTTATGGAAAACAAAAGAGAGTCAGATTTCTCAGAGTTGGGAAAGAAAAGAAGAGCGAAAAATTGGAGCTTGTGCATACAGATGTATGGGGACCTGCTCAGGTATCATCTCTCAGTGGCTCTCATTATTATGTTACTTTTATTGATGATGCAACTAGAAAAACATGGATTTAGTGTATTCAGAATAAATCTGATGTATTTGATACTTTCAAGAAATGGAAAGCTTTAGTTGAGATTGAGACAGGAAAGAAGTTGAAGTGTCTCAGATCAGACAATGGAGGTGAATATTGCAGCAAAGAGTTTGATAGGTACTGTTTAGAGCATGGAATTCGCAGAGAGAAGACAGTTCCAAGAACACCACAAGAAAATGGTGTGTCAGAAAGAATGAATAGAACAATCATGGAGCGTGCAAGGTGCATGAGATTGCATGCAGGATTGCCTTTACAATTTTGGGCATATGCTGTAGATACTGCTGTTTATCTAATAAACAGAGGGCCTTCAAGTTCCTTGGATGGTGGTATTCGAGAGGAAGCATGGACAGGTAAAAAGGTAAACTACTCTTTTTTAAAGCCTTTTGGTTGTGAGGCCTTTGTCCATATTAATAAAGAAAACATAACAAAGCTTGAGGCAAAATCAAAGAAATGTACCTTTATTGGATATGGTGTTAATGATTTTAGTTATCGCTTATATGATTATGAAAATCACAAAATCATTAGGAGCAGAGATGTAATATTCAATGAAAAGGTCTTGTATAAGAATCAGTTGCAGGAAAAGAAACAGGAAAAAGAAAGTAAGGAATACACAGTTCTTGATGAGATAACTGAAAAAGTAAAGGTGTCTGAAAATAATAATAATCAACAACCACAGCAGCAGCAACCACCACAACAGCAACAGGCACCTCAAACACCTGAAAGTGGTGTTAGAAGATCTACCAGGATAAGTAGACCCCCTGAACGATACTCTCCTTCATTATATTATTTAATGCTGACTGATTCAGGTGAACCCGAATGTTATGAAGAAGCAATGCAGGTTGAAAGCAGGAAGAAGTGGGAGCTAGCCATGGAAGAAGAGATGGACTCCTTAATGCATAACCAGACTTGGGACTTAGTCAGGTTGCCTGCAGGTAAAACTACATTGCAGAATAAATGGGTTTACAGGGTGAAGGAAGAAGATGGAGGAAAACAGAGGTACAAAGCTAGACTTGTGGTGAAGGGGTTTGCACAGAAGAAAGGTATTGATTTTGATGAAATATTTTCTCCTGTTGTTAAAATGAATTCAATCAGAACTATTTTAATTCTTGTAGCAACGGAAGATTTACATCTTGAACAGTTAGATGTAAAGACAACATTTCTCCATGGAGATTTGGAGGAAGAGATATACATGCAGCAACCAGAAGGATGTGAGGTCAAAGGGAAAGAAAAATTGGTGTGCAGGTTAAAGAAGAGCTTGTATGGATTAAAATAGGCTCCAAGGCAGTGGTATCTAAAATTTGACAAGTTTATGTCTGAACAAGGTTATACTAGATGTCACTCTGATCATTGTGTTTATCTAAAAAGGAAAAATGATGGCAGCTATATTATATTTTTATTGTATGTAGATGACATGCTTGTTGCGGGGTCTAACATGCAGGAAATAAATGTGCTCAAAAGAAAATTGGAAAATTCATTTGCAATGAAGGATTTGGGAGCTGCAAAACAAATCCTTGGTATGAGGATAACTAGAGACAGGAAAAATTGCAAATTAACACTGTCTCAGAATGAGTACATAGAAAAGGTGTTGAAAAGATTTAATATGCAGAATGAAAAACCAGTTAGTACACCTTTTGCTAGCCATTTCAAAATTAGTAAGGAGATGTGCCCCAAGACCCAAGAAGAAATGGACTATATGTCTAAAGTTCCATATGCATCAGCAGTTGGAAGCTTAATGTATGCAATGGTCTGCACAAGGCTTGATATTGCACATGCAGTGGGAGTTGTAAGAAGGTACATGAAAAATCCAGGAAAAGAACATTGGATGGCAGTAAAATGGATTCTCAGATATTTGAGAGGTACCACAAATCAAGCATTATGCTTTAGTGGTTCAAACATTTCTCTACAGGGATATGTTGATGCAGATATGGCAGGTGACAGAGATAACAGGAGGAGCACTACAGGATATGTATTTATTGTAGGTGGAACAACTGTCAGTTGGGTTTCAAAAATCCAAAGTGTTGTTGCACTTTCAACAACAGAAGCAGAGTATGTTGCTGCTACAGAGGCTAGTAAAGAAATGATTTGGTTACAAAGGTTTATGGATGAATTGGGTAAGAAGCATGATATGGGCATGTTATACAGTGATAGCCAAAGTGCCATTCATCTTGAAAAGAACTCAACATTTAAACAAAGAAGCCGGCGACCATGACAGACGCGGAATGGAACATTCTTGATAGAAAGGCACTCGGAACAGTACGGTTGTGTCTTGCGGCGTCAGTCGCCTTCAATATTTCGAAGGAAACAACAACAGAGGGTTTGATGCAGACGTTGGCGAAACTGTATGAAAAGCCCTCAGCCTCAAACAAGGTATTTCTTATGAAACGACTATTTAATATGAAGATGTCGGAAGGTGGATCTGTTGGAGACCATTTAAATGAATTTAATACAGTTACCAGTCAGTTAAGTTCTGTAGGGGTAAACTTTGATGATGAAGTTAGAGCTCTGTTATTCTTGTGCTCATTGCCAGAGAGTTGGAATGGTTTAGTAATGGCCATTAGTAACTCTGTCTTTGGATCTAGTAATTTAAAGTTTGATGATGTTGTTGGTGCTATCCTTAGCGAGGAAATGCGATGGAAAAGCTCCGGTGAGACATCAGGTAATTCTTTGAGTGCAGAGTCTAGGGGAAGAAGAATGGAAAGAGGAAAGAGCTCGGGATATCGCAGTAAATCAAGGAAAGGCAGATCCAAGTCTAGATCAAGGATAGTGTGCTGGAATTGCGGAAAGAAAGGACACCTAAAGAAAAACTGTAGATCTCGGAAGGGAAAAGAAGGAGACACACAGCAAGAAAACAATCATGAAGCAAATGTGACAGGTGATGTGTTACAAGATGCTTTGATTCTTTCTTTCGAAAAAGTTACTGATTCTTGGGTTGTAGATTCAGGGGCTTCATTCCATGCCACACCTGATAAGAAATATTTTCATGACTATGTTCAAGGAGATTTTGGACAAGTTCGTTTGGGTGATGATAAACCCCGTAAAATTGTTGGAATGGGTAAAGTTCTTGTAAAACAACAGAATGGAAACCAATGGCTACTAAAGGAGGTAAGGCATGTTCCAGATCTGAAGAAAAATCTGA